>JBCEWB010079017.1:0-12927 GCA_039654565.1 Peronia peronii | reverse complement strand
AAGACATGGCGGCCATATATAGCCCTCTCTGGACCCTAAAATGACTCACCGGAAGTCCTTTTGCTGATGGGGGTAGGAAAGCGAAAATGGAGGGAAAATGGGCGTAGAGGCACAGAAGAAGGCAAAAGAAGGTATAGAAATCATGGAAAGAGGTCTAGTAGGAGAAAGAAACATGTGTTGGGGTTGAAAGTCTAATCAAAAGCTCTTTACGCTGTTTTTTTTTTTTAGCGAAAAAAGCTTTAAATGCGTTTTTCTCAAAATGCGTTTTTTTAGTACAAATATGCCATCTACTCTTATATTTATGGAGCAATTACCACGACATTTGGCATGAATGTAGAACAGAACAATATCTACATTTTGTCAGAAGGGAGTTTTGATAACATTTTAAGTTTTTGAGAAATTTGAGATTTTGGGGTCAAATTTTCGAAAAATCTGTCACCTTTTCACATAGCACATTTAAAAAATTGTAGAAAAAAAAAATAAGTATTTTATCAAAAATCTGTTCTGACAAAATTTAGACATGGAATGGTAAAATATGTACACAAAATTACAAGCACATCGGGTGGAAAAGTTCAGAGCCTATCGAATTTAAAGTTACGCAATATCGAGTAGCGAAATCCAAGATGGCGGCCGTTGCCATGGCAACCATGAGTGATTTCGATTTTTTGCGATTGTTTTTGTCTAATTTGACCATGACGAATTCAATGGTAATAGTTAAAATCATCTCCCCCCAGCGGTTTCCAAAATTACTCCGAGGACCCCCCCCCCCCCTTAATTTGCCCACATGCTTGACGGAATGATAATAAACATTATACTATGCAAGGACGTCATTCATTACACATAAAATTAACACGAAACACTGTTAAAACAAAGTAAGAGACGTAAACAAATATTCCTCATACACTTGGTCCTATGCACAGAAATTAATATAAAAATGTACTGTTTTTCGTAAATAACTTCATTTTCAAGTTGTATCTGTTTTCACTTTCTGGGATATGTTTTTTTTTCCATTGCAGTCATATCCTAGACTGATAATTAATTCTATTCTGAAACAGGATGCGAATGTGGCATGTTATCTTTTGTCAGTGTAATAAGTCTTAGGTGTGTGCAAGGGTTTCAGGTTTATTTTGCGTGTTTTGATTTTGTTTGGCTTGTGTATGAGTCACTTAACTAAAGCGCTGCACGTAACTGAACATTTGAAATGGCTTGCTCCTGCACCTGTTAAACCGGGTCTGCTCCTTAGAAGTAGCTCCCAGATAAATGAGTCGGTACGTCAAAGTTGGCCCGTAAGAGAGGTTTTTCGATGTATTTGTTCGCAGTCCTCCCTTCCGTACTTGATCCCTCAACTCCGGGCAATGTCATAGGGCGGGCTTAGTGATGTAGGCGGGCTGTCCGAAAGGTAATAAGTAAACAGCCATAACTTTCAGACAAATTAATATATATATTAAATATATATATATATATATATATATATATATTTTAATCTGTAAACGGTGTGCAATAGCAAATTTTAAACACTTTCTTGTGGCCAGATATCAGCAGTGTTAAATGCATTCTACCCTTTATGTCTAATTCAATATGGCGGCCCTGTCTGCTGAATGGTCAAAGGTAGAAGTGAGGAATGTTGTGCGTTTTTTTTCCATGCAAATGGAAAAAAATACCGGAATCCACAATGAAACTCCAATGCAATGGGCAAAAAGTCAGGTATATCATTGGTGTACTTTGTTCTAGGCAGGCAGTATCAGCATGGAAGACAAATCTCCCTCTAGATGCTCAAAATCTTCAAAACACGCACAAAACGTTGCTGGAGTTGATGAGCTCATTCGAGAAGATAGGCTACTGAAAGTTCGAGACATTGCTTCAGTTCTTGAAATTTCAAAGATCCTTGTTCATGGAATTACCTATGTGGCGTGGATTTGGGCTATCGGAAGGTTTCGGCTAGGTGGGTTCCAGCACAGCCGACAGACAGTCATAAGCTGTGGCGAGCCAATGTTTCACAGAACATTCTGGGTTGGTTCAGACAAATTGGTGGCAGTGGTGGTGGTAAGAATCCTTTAGCTGAAATAGGAGCTGGTGGAGACTTCCACGGAAATCGTGAAAGATTTCCAGAACATTTGATAACTGGTGATGATACATGGGTGCATCATGCAATGCCAGAAACTAAACATGATTCCATTACCTGGAAGCATCCGTCATCTCCGCCTACAAAACAGTTTCAGGTGGAACATTCAGCGAAAAAAAAAAGCAAAAAAAAAAAACGTATGGCTGCCGTGTCATGGGATGCTAAAGGTTTCCTTCTGTTAGACATTTTGCCTCATGGACAATCCGTTAATGCTGATTGTCATTGTGAAAAACAAACTGAGCGATTGACACATGCTAAAGGCCCGGGAGAAACCGGCACTTCTGAGCGAGGGCGTCATTCTTCAGCGTGAGAACGCAACCCCTCGTAATGTCAAATTGACAAAAGACTGACTCCATCGCTATGGATGAGAAAAATTACCAAACCCACCCCATAGTCCCGACATGGCTCTATCAGATATCACCTGTTTGGGTCCATGAAACATCATCTTGTAGGACAAAACGTTTGACTGTGATGATAACCTCACTGAAGAAATGCGAGATTGGTTCTCATCGCTTGACGCAAATTTCTTCAAGGACGGTAACTATTCTCTGGTTCAGCGCTGACAATAGCATGCTGATCTCCAAGGAGCTACATTGAAAAGTAGCTTAAGAGTGACAATAACTGTTGCACTTGAATGAGATCCAAATAGGAAATATTTACTTTATGTTATAATCTTATTATTTTCCGGACAGCGCTCGTACAAACTTCACGTTTTTCCAACAGTTTTGACTATTATGCGGGATGACCGGCAATAACAAATAGTTGTAACTTTTCCAGGTTGGTTTTCACAGCTCATGTATTACAAGATAATTTATTACTTTTTTGTCAGTGTGCAGAACAAGAATTCCTCGCTTGAGGATGAATAATCAGATGACATTATCATGTTTTCAGTACAAAACAAGAGTTTGAAGAATGTGCTTAGCTGTGATTATCGTACTATAATTTGTTGCCTTATCAAAAATGTCACAAGAATGCAAACACTCAGGCGGGGTGACTAAAGGAGGTGAGAGAAGTAGAAAGGAAAGGCGGGGGGGGGGGGGGGGGGAGGGGGACAGGGTGTCAACGTGGCGTCGGGATCCTGGGGGTAATGGATCCCTCTCTTTAAAAAAAACAGCCATGCTGAACCCGACCTCAAAGCCTTTCAAAGCCATTAGTCTTAGGTTTTATGACCCAGCCTGCTGTACTTGATCTTCCACGGCTTGACATTCAGTGCTCTGCGATCTCTGCTTAGGAACAAAACGCAGACACCATCGTCTCATGATAAACATCTTTTAACCTGATCTAGATCTATATAGACTAATGCAAACTCTGATTACTTTATGTTGTATCTTCTGTTTTGTTTGTTTGTTTGCTTGTTTGTTTTGCTTTCATGGATATGTTGAGTACAGTGATACATAGGTCACACCTTCCCTTGGGGGGGGGGGGGGACATCATGACCTCAGTGATAGGCATCACTTAAGACACACGCATACCCACTATGCTAGCTGTTTGAGCATGGTGCACCTCACAATGATGCATGACAAAGAAAAAGAGAATGCGTTGTTAGGCCACACACACATACACACAACACACACACACACAACTAGTGATACGTGAATTAAAAAATATTATTATATGTATAAAAGAAAAATGATTGTTCAAGAATTCTTGCCAGCTGTGCCTGCTCAAAAATACATCCATTATTAGAATCATGAAACAAGTCTAGCAAGTTGTTATTTTAAAATGTAAACAACAAACATCTTAGGCCTGTTGAATTCATTCCATGTGCTCAGTCACGCCCCGTCTAGCGACCCCCATCGATTGTCATACATAGTGCCTCATAGACCAAAACAGAATGTCTCTTTTGTATAAAGAGAAACAAGACTAGTGTAAAAAAAAAACACACACACAAAAACTGTGCTGTGGAGATGAAGGATGACAGAATGCTGATATAGAAGAATTACAGTCAATGCGACCTGCTGTGCAGGGCTATGCCCTTGTGCCGATGATGCAGATATAGACTTAGTGCTGGTAACAAAAGCATCACTGTTGCAGTTAGAAGACGAAAAATAAAAGCCCACTTGCTGAGTGCAGAGTTCAGGGCAGAGATTCTTGCCATCCTCATTATAACCATCACCAGGTCTCCATGTGCTGTCCAATACATAGGCAATGGAAAGGTTAAGGACTTCCATACAATCCCAATCTTGAAACACGTTTGCGTCTCATTCCCTCATTCCATGGCAGCTTTCTTTCTCTCTTTCTTTCTTTTTTCTTTCTTTCTTTCTTTCTTCTTTTATAAATGCCAGCCAATCTCAGCATCTCTGTTAAGAGATCCGTGGCATTCCTATTAGCGTCTTGACTTGTGGATTCTATTGGCCACAAGACTTGATCTCCTCACTAAGCTGTTGTACTGGGCTTCAAAATAAGGTTGCATGAGCCATGAGTCAGGGATATAAAATTATGTCATTGAGCCCTACCCAAACTGACCCATTTACTGGATAAATCAGTTAATCAAGATCAACTTAAACAAATTATTTGACATACAATGCAAGATATATTTATTATCAGAAATAAAACCATCTACACCACAGCTGAAGCAGTTTTCAAGTTTGCTATCATCTAAAGAGTTTAATGCGCTCTGATATTCAGTTGCCTATAACTGAGCGGAAAATTATATTGTATTTTACTGCAATCTATAGAACAGTGAAAATGGATCTTGTCATCTTTTCTTCCTCCCCCCAGACACCCAACACATGCATAGCACACAATAACAGATGGTCTCTCACAGTCAATGGTAACTCACAGTAACCACAGTGCGGAACTGACAGACCATTACTTCCTAAGGTAGGAGTATAATATATAACAATCAATGCCGTCTCACCACTCTAGAAAGGCAGCACCCATGTACACCCGACTCGTAGTTACAGCTGTACAGCTTTGGGTTTACACTGAAATAAAACCTGCAGATATGAGTATAACTTTGTTTTCTTACGAGGACTCAAGCTTTTAATGGTGGTTCTTCTTCCAATTAATGGATTAGATCATAACAGGCCACTCCTGTCTTTGTTCCCTCTACTGTATCCCCCGCCCTCTCCTCTAACTGCAGATTGCACTTGGAC
This sequence comes from Peronia peronii, assembly GCA_039654565.1. Classification (NCBI taxonomy): domain Eukaryota; kingdom Metazoa; phylum Mollusca; class Gastropoda; order Systellommatophora; family Onchidiidae; genus Peronia; species Peronia peronii. The sequence continues at coordinate 7,707 of JBCEWB010079017.1, read as the reverse complement.
ACGCTCTGAAAGTTTTCTATATTTCAATCACAGTTTACGTCAAGCAGATATTCCTGACAGAACAGGTTTAACTATCTTATACAGAAAAGCCTTCGAAATAAACAAAAGACTAAACAGTAGTGTAATTGCAAAAATAACTAAATCTTTCTTTATATGAACTGCTGACCAGAGTTTATAAAGTGTTTGGCAAAAAAATGTTTGAAATGTCTACCATGTATAGGGCACGAAGTAGAACTTCGTTTGATTTTTATGATAAAATTGTACATTTTGTTCATTTACATGAAAGCATCAATAAAAGAAATCATTGAAGTGGTGAAAACCATCAACAAGGGTGGTGTTTCCTGAGATCCCAAGAGCAAATTGATAAATGGACTGTATAAATGATCAGTTCCGATCAAGGAGCAACAGTTTAGCCAGCGTCTCTCGAATTTCATATCGTCATTGTTAAACAATCTCTCTTTATGTCCACAGCTTTGTTTCCATTTTAAATGGGTGTATTTCTTTGCTTGTGATCCATTTGAGTGATGTATTGTTTCTAGAATCTTCAAAGTTGATTTATTTCCTAACTATGATTTCATTGCTAAGGTTAACTACTTGTTGTCATAAATGTTTGAGTTTAGTTTGATGTAATCATCGCACAGCTTCTGGTTAGGAGGAAGTTAGAACTTACGTGTTATTATCTGATGTTTTATTGGTGAGTTTCACAGGTTTTCTGGGTTATCTCTCTGCAGACACTTAGCTACATATCAACTTTTCTTTTCTTTGTTTTTTTTTATATACACCAGTAAGTTTTTCCTGTGTTATTCTTCTTTCTTGATTAATAGGTCATTCTTTCATTTTTGGAGATAATATTGCATTGTAGAAGTTACTTTCTTGGAATTGTTTCATCCCAAATAATTCTATTATGCGTTATCCTTTGCACACCCAAGAAAACTTTAATATTGTAAACAAACTACCTTTTTTTCACTTTTGGTTATCGCAATGATTAATGAACAAGAGGGTTGTATTTTGAACTCTCCCCCTCTGTGTAAATAACTGATTATACAACTATGTTATAGTCTGATCAGAGGTAGACTCATTTTTTATTGTTCTCAACTGCGTGCATCGCTAGGCTTGGCTGGATAGCTTAGCCAGGTCCTCTCTTAAAACGCTGAGATACGTCTAGTTGAGACAATCTATCTCTCAATGAACTGAAGTGCATTACAAACTCTATGCTCTCAGCTGTGAAACGTTAATGATAGAGTAACTACCATAAGTAGCCTAGCTCAAACTCTTTTTTTCCAGACGTCCTAGAAAGTTCGATACAGACAGGTCAAACAGGCGTTGGGACCATTTTCAAGAATGTGTGATGGTTTTATTTTGCATGTTTTGCAAGAAGGACATCAATAATTACTGTTATATAAATTAACCTAAGCGAGCTATGGTACTTGTTTCTTTCAGACAGGTAAGTACGTTTTGCTTATTTTATTCCTGTTTTATTTATGTTATAAAATGGAATTTCGCTTTATGTGTCTGAACAGACAATGAGCTGATTTTTCCCATAACAGTGTTCACTGTCACTCTATTTAAGTTGTTAGTCGGAATTTTCCTTTTCGCTCCTCTAACAGTGTTTATTTCCTTTGGACGACGTCGCAACTGTGGTACCTGGAATACACGTCGATTTTATAGAAAGATGGCACACGCTGGCAGCTTCGTGCTCCTAATGATTCTGTTAACAGGTGAGTTAGTTTGGACCAGACTAACAAACTACCATTGACACATTATCAAGTCAGAGACCAGACGTACGTATCTATAGGTAAATATATCATCGAGGTATTAACAATTTGTCAAGTAAGCAACAAAAATATTGACAAGCGAATTAATTCTCACCCTATAAAACATATACGCAGGGAAGTTAGTTTGGACGATTTAAATATATTGACATAGAAAGCATATTTTCTAAAACTTTAATGTTGACAGTTATATTTGTTTCAACAATACTGAGACACTGAGAAGTGAGCTAATTTTAACATGTTTAAAAATATTGTTAAATGACATCGCTGTAACCACAATAACGTTATTGGTAGTTGGTATTATGTTAACAATGCCAGCATTCTTCAATAAAGACTTTTTGTTTGTTGTTTGTTTATTTGATTGTTTATCTTATTATTATTTTGTTTTTGTTTTTGTTTTTTGTTTTGTTTTGTTTTGTTTTGTTTTATGAAAGACTGAATGGGATTGATTGGTGAAAATTGCTTCTGAAACAGCGCCATATTGAAATAAAGAGATTGTTGGAAATCAGAAGCTAAAACATGCCGGCAACGAAGATGACAAGTTTTCATTCATAGCACGCTAACATTGAAATACTGACAAGGATAGGAGACAGAACCTAACAGACTATGCAATGTATTTATTCATTTATTGATTCATTTTATTTAATTGTTTCATATTTTCAATCATCTCTTAACTACCTCTTCATAATTTATCACCCAGAGTTCGCTCATGGATCCGCGACCTCGTCTTGGGACGAGATTTTTTCCCAGACATACACAGGTAAGATTGATAAGTTAGGTTAGGGTTAGCATTGGGTCTGTGCATAATTGTCATGGCAGCCTGTAAAAAGGTCATGGCGGCAAGAGAGATTAATCGGTAAGAATGACTGAAGCTTCCGGTATGTCATTTGTCATCGATCATTATCAGTTGTTTATAGCCTAGGACACCGGTGTCTTTGCTTTCGGGAAAGCCCCATCCTTCGACGACACGCGATAGCCCCAGTGCCATCCTCCCCGTAGCCCTCTCCAATATCGCCCTGTTCCTGTTCTCCTTATTCCCTCCCTTCACACTCCACCCCATCGAGTGGGAGTCCTGACAATGAGGTTTTGAGATCAAGTTATGAAAATAGAGTTTTTGCCATTTTCAGACACTCAAATCTCTTTCCAGTATGAGAAAAGTAACGGCTAGAGCAAAAAAACACCAGCTTTATGCCTCAAAACGGTATCATTACGACATCACTAAGAGACTGTATAGACAGGTTTTGAAAATGCCATTGCGAATTTTCTCGAAATGTAATTTTTGGACAATTTCTTCCCAAAGGCGTTTTTATTTCTCCACCAGCTGACTTCAGATGTTGAGTATGTATTTCCCGTAGCATATTTTTTTCAATAACAGGCATCCTTTTTTTCTGAATTTTATTTCCATTTGTAAGGAAAATTGGAAATTTGGGGAAAATTGAGAAATATACACATCTGTCAGGATACGTTTCAGAAATTTATGGCATACATTGTATGACTTTAAAGAAACACACACACACACACACACATTTTTTATATAGAGCTATTTTATTCAGGTGCAAAATTTCAAACCATTACACATAAGACTTCAAGAGCGTCGAGCTTTTGAAAATAGCTAATTCTCAAAACACAAAATCCAATATGGTGGCGTTACCATGGCAACCGGACATAAAGAAAAAAAAATCCACACTTTTCCTCTAACTTGATTATCCTGAATCCGAATTTTTAAGCTTAAAAAGTCCTTAGTTCAAGTATTCAGTCGTATTCAGTATTCACCTCCTCCTAAAATGTAAAATGTTAGGTGCTGGGTTTTACGCCGGACTAACCCTAAAAGTGTCAAGGGGCTGATCAGCTGAAGTCAAAGTCACTACACTTGGTATAGTTATAAAAATTAAATTTCACATAGAACACCAACGGGACATTTGTTTTAAATGTGTATTTGCCTTTTGTGCGTGACTCTTATTTGTTTTAAGATGAACCAATATCATTGTAGAAATAGTGCATTTTAGCAATTTCATCTGACGCTTTTAGCGTTAAGACTGTCAGAGTGGTAGACTTCACGGCGCCGGGCACACATTTGCCTGGGAGAGCTTCGAATCTCATTTTTTATCCCCCCCCCCCCCCCCCCGCCAACCCCACCCAGTGTCAATGTCTGACACGTTTTCTGCTGTTACTAAATTACTGTAGACTTATGAAATGATCGCCCACTTTTTTGTGGTTAAATCTTTAATTTATGAGCGTTAGTTGATTCCAACTTGCGAAATCAGATGTGTGAAATATTGAGTTTCACACATCTATTTTTTAAAATTATTATTATCAACCTGAGTCCCGTGTCAAAGGTCAGCTAAGCCAAATTCAGCCGAGCGCGGAGGGCCAGAGGGGCTTTTAGTGAATGATATACCTTTTAAAAAAAATACTATTTCTTGATGTATTTTTCAAGCAAAGGGCGCGAAGGTAATTTTTGTCTCCTTTATTCTCTTGTTCATCACGCCTAGTTCCTAATAAAGGGAAGTAATAGAGCTAATCATAACGATCTTCCATTAGGTCATAATACATCAAGTCCTAATCTTTTGGGGATGGCGTCACATATGACAAAGTAGACAAAGGTTTTACCTATTGTGTGACCGGTTATGGAGTCAATTCATCCATTAACTGTCGGTTACGAAAATATTCGGTTATGCACAGGCTTGATAGCCGGTAGAAAGAGCTGTTGATGGGGATCTAAAGGGGATTTCTTGTCAATCTCTCTCCATTAACACAAGAGGTTAAAAAGCCTGAAATTACCATCTCCGTTTGTGACAGTCGACGTGGCCAGGTGGTTTACTGTCTGCCTCTGATGAAAAAAAAAAACATTCTCGTCGTGGTTGCCAAGTTCGACTCGCGGATCCCACCATCGGGGCTGGGACGATGAGAGGATTGAAACCCCGCATTTTTGCGGTAACTCAACCGTTCCAAGACTTCCTGAGTAGGAAAGCCCGACGTCTAGCCTTCTCCAATAATGTCATATATAGTTCGGAGATCACATGCGTGCGTTATGCACATTAAATAACCCTTCCCAGTTCATCATCAAATTAAGGGTAGGCGGAGCCCCCGCTGATCAGGCAAAATTTGGAAATTCCGAAATTCTACCCACAAAAATGTTTCTCAATAAAAACAGATTAAGCACTTAAAGCTGAGATAATCCTGCATTCTTACAATAGAAAGACTTAAGAAAAAAAAAACCCACAACACTCTGTTTGTGCTGACTCCTCTACAAATCTCAGCGTGGTAGCCAGAGGGAACGAGCCATTCTTTGATGGAATCCCCCCCCCCCCTCCACCCGCCGTCGTGTTCCTGCCTCGCTCGTTTCCTTATCCTCCATGCAGTGTCTTGTATGATAGATTTTGTTAGTGCTTTACGGTTTATCCACAAAAGATTAGATTTCTACATAAGATTAGATTGCATGCGTTCTTGTTATCACTACTTACATACATGGGACAGCGCGGCGCTGTTGATAAACGGAATTGTAACAATTTATGGTGTGGATTCATATCAATACTATTGGAAGAATAATTTAATTGTAGCTCTACATTGATATCAACGTGATGTTGGTAGTTTCATATCTGATCTTTGCTAAACTATTTTAAGCTGGCATGTCAGATGTCATGCATACAAAATAGTTTGGACAGCTCAACAACGTTTGGTGTTTGGAGACTGTAGGACCCTGTGTTTGTGCTCATCTTTCTGACATGTCATTTAATGAGGATTCAAACAAAAATCTCTTTTACTCACATCACCCTACTTATTTACACATAAATTTACTGCACCCATCCATTGTACCTATTCACGCACTCACTCATTCACTCAATCTCTCATTCACGCACACACTCAATCTCTCATCACTCACACGCTTACTTATCCTTTTCTGACTGGTTGACTGATTGACTTTGTTCTCGACTTTTCTATCCATCCATAGAGTCGTTCAGTCACGTATTCCATACTGACTATCCAATGACAAATTAACCAAATAGTTGACTGACTGACTGACTGGCTAACTGATTGACTGACTGACTGACTTACTCACTCACTCACTCACTCACTCACTCACTCACTCACTCACTCGTCCTCAGATTTCGACTCAGCCACAACACCAGAGGACTGTAGACGGGCACTCCAAGCGGCGATGGCTGATTCTTCCGTCTCGTCATGCGCGGCCGCTCGGGGTTACAGCCATTGCATGCTCCGCCTCTCCTCCTGGCAAAGCGACCTCATCCCGCCTGATGTCCTCCAGAAGTTCGAGAGCCAGCTCGATCACACCTTCTCTCTCAGTGGGGAAGGCTGCAACACCGACCTACAGTCTCTGGTTGAGCACTGGCTGAACAGGGACGATGGCTTATCCCCTAGACCTACTCCTGAACCCACTCAAGGTAGTCATTCTTTTGCAGTGTGAAAAAAAAACTCACACAAGCCATTTCTAGTAACCGATGGAGTTTTGTACATTGTTTGGCTAATTATGTCAGAGAGCTGAAATAATGAATCAGACCTTTATTAGTGAAGAAAATAACAAAAAAAATAAAAGAACAAATCTTCATGCACTGCAACTTCCTGCTTATATTTACATGGATTGTCTTAGATAATCCCACATCGAGATTGAAAATGCGGCCCAGTTTGGCGGACTTGCTTTTATTATTGTTATTGGCATCAAACTATTCGATAAATAAAGTAAATAAATAAATAAATAAATAAATAAGTAAATTTAATAATAAACCGATTGACCCAACGATCGATCAACCAACAAGGCATTCACTCAGTCAATTATCACTCGATCAATCCACAGCGTACGACCAGGCTTCGACTCAACGAGATTGCATTTTCATCTTGCGTTTCGAGATAACCAAGGGCGGAATGACGTCCTGCGCTCAGGCTGTGCCGTTTGCCGAGTGCATGGCGAGGGTCTCAGACAGTCCCGACAAGGTGTGGACGGAGAGCCAACTGGAACCGCTGAAGACCCACATAGAGCTGGAACTCAGGAAGTATGGATTTGGCTGCCTTGTGAACGTCACCGTTTTGATCCGGCAAATGAACAATAAAGGATACACGGCGATCCCAAGTCCAGGTGTGTAACTTTTACATTATACATTGGCATTCCCATAGAGGGAATTTTAGAAAAGAAAGCATTCTTGAGGGGGAAAAAAAGGTCTAATAAGCAAAGTTTTTACAATGAACGAGGTACTTTTTAAATAAACTGTGGCTTTAATTAAAAGTTACAGATTACAAAGTGATTATAAACAGAGTATTGGTGAGCATTTACTTCCCCCTTTCCTCCATCCCTCCCTTACTTCCCCTCTTTCTGCATCAGGCAGAACGTTGTTTTCTTTAATTATTGCGTATTTTTAATATTATTATTACTATTATTGCTTATTTATGTTAGAAAGCTGTTTTTCTTTTTATCCGTCTGATTTGTCTTCTTCTATCTTTCATCATTTTTTCCTGTATGTTTTTTTTTTCGTTCCTCCCTTCTTTTTGTCTTTTGTTCTTTCATTCTTTCTTTCTTCCTTTTTTCTTTTTCGCTTTCTTTTTTTTTTTTCTTTTAATATATATGTGAGTAAATTGATCAGCTCCCAATGGAGAGCTTTAGTTTTACCGTGGTCATTGTACCAACATTCATTGTGACGAATCTTTGCAGAATGAATAGAATTAATTTTCTTTGATGATAGACGGCTTTTGGTTTAAGTTAAACATACACAAACACTATTATTTCTTTTTACATTAACCAGAATTTTTGTTTTCTTTTGGTTTTTGTTTAATTTGTTTGCTGTGTGAGTCTTATCAGTCTTTAGAAAAAATATTTAAAAAAAAAAAATATATATAGGGAGAGGGAGAGAGAGAGAGAGATAGATAGATAGACAGACAGACAGACAGACAGATAGATAGATAGATAGATAGATAGATAGATAGA
>JBCEWB010079006.1:0-12927 GCA_039654565.1 Peronia peronii | reverse complement strand
GTATGTATGTATGTATGTATGTATGTATGTATGTATGTATGTATGTATGTATGTATGTATGTATATATATGTGTGTAGTCGAATGTGTGTGTGTGTCTGTATTTTTGCATGCACATTATTTTTAAAAACATGTTTTTAAGTCTATTTATTTATTTGTTATTTCGTATTTACTGACTTACTTCTCTCATCGTCTTTGTTCACCAGCAGGCTGTTGGCACGCGTTTTTGTGGTAAGTGATGGTCGTAAGGGCGGTTCATTGCGCTTGGGACAGCACTAATAATTTTGTTCCACTGTTTCATTCCGGTAATCACCGCAGCTGCTACATAACTGTCGGTGTAAGAAGGGCAGATTACACTAAAATAATGATCATGACATTATTACACTGTCGAATGTTTTATTTCACATCTTGTGAACCATAGTCCATTCAAATATATCTCCATAGATCTGCATCGTCTACCATTATTTTAGAGAGTTCTGGCCCAATTGGACGAATTCGCGAATGCCACAGAGCTACAAAAACAACAGCATTGCTGTGATAGAGCTTTCATTAATACTTCCTACCTTACACTTATGTACTACAGCCTTTGTTTGCTTTAAACAGCTAATGGTTTCTTATCAGAGTTTACCTTTATTTGTAACTAGGACACCTTTGCTTTCACTTTACATTTAATTTTATTTTATCATTTATATTATTATTTACTACTATTACAAATGTCATTATCTCAGACTTTTGCTTCATACTTCTCTGTTCTTATACGAAGCACCTGAAATTGAGCTGAATGGATATATATTATTACACAGTGCTCTCTCGCTTGTTTTTCTGAATGATACAGGTATGTGGAATAGCATCTGTAAGTTGGGCTGAGGTGTAGACATACATAATATTATGTACGCCTAGGCTGAGGTCAAAATCAAAGATGGAGAAAACACTGCCATCCCATGGTTTTGAATCCTTGAGGAGCTCAGCTTGTCTTAGTACAAGCAGGCAATGCCTGAGCTTTTGTTCTGGCTTTGCTGTTGACAAGCAGTGGCATTTCTAATTACATATACCTTCAACTTACTTCATATAATCCGGAAAATTATGTCACGCTGTTGTAGTGGGTACCGTACTTCAAGAAAAAAGAAAGCTTACACTGACTATTAACTGATCAAACGGCACAAATTTCTTATACACTTTTTGTTCATTTATGTTTTGGGGGCTGGTCTTATTACGTTTGTGACGATCTTCAGATCTGGCTTTAAAAATAGTCTTATATACATATATGTGTTCCCCCACGAGGGACCCAGGGTATATAAGAATGTTTTTTGCTCCCACCTGCAGGCGGTGAAAGCCCGCCATCGGTGGGATGTCTCCCATGGAATGCCATTCTTGACGTTCCAGAGGTGACATCTCTTCTCTCTCTCCCCTTGCTCCTGTCTTCTGTCCCGCTCTATTTCCTCTCATCTTCTTGACGTGTGAACGTATCTTATCGTGTTTGGCACAATATAGCCGTGATCGTGCTGATGTGCCGTTAAACCCTAACACAAACAAACAATATATATGTGTGATCTCCTGTGTCTTTCCATTGCAGTGAAAGGCCAAGGGCTTATTGCCACATAAACACCAATATTGGCAGTAACTCTCTAATTCTTCAGTTGTACACCGATTTACATGTGTCTCTCCATGTTTCACTGTCAATCAGTGTCAAAATACGGACACCATAGGTTCAAACTCAAGCCTGATTTCTGGAATGATGGACGGGGGGCAAGAAGAGGGGAAAAAAGAGAAAGGATCGCCCTTAGGAATATGGCAAACTAGCAAATTTACAGTCAGTGATCCAGACTTGAAATTTCAGGATGCAGATGTTGGTAGATCGAGCTAGGTCAATGTAATATGATAGACCTATGATGTGTGTTTTGCAAGATTTCCACAAACAAGTACATTAGACCCACTTAACTGTTTCGATGTTCACTTTTTCAGGCCGAGACTGCTGTTTAACATTTTTGCCTACGAAAATCCATTAAAGCTACCATTTCAAAGTCTTTATATTAGTTGTTGCAAGGTTAGACTACGTAATCTTTTTAGAACTCCGGCATCGATTGTGAATGTTAATTATAGGACTTTTATATTGTCCTGCATCTGAGATGACATGGGTATCGGATGTTACTATAGGCTATGTATGTGCTTCGTATGGAAAGATTGAAACGTTGAACACTATATTAAACTCAATATCCATACACAGTTTGGCTCTGGATAGCAGCACAAACTTCGGCTCCCTATCTCAGCAAAATGGCCTTGTAATGTTTTTTCAACAGTAAGGCTACCCTATGAACAGCATATACAACCAACAGATGCACAATAATCATAAACATCAGCCTCCAGCAGCATCGAACAAACAACAACAACAACAACAATGACAATGACAACAACAACAACAACATTTCTCACATTACAACACCATCAACGAACAGTAAATTAAATAAAAAGAACTCAAAAGTAAAAGTCAGATTGATACCGATCACTAATTTGTCTACTCATTAAGTCCTTTATTTCATCAAAAGTACATCTGTTTGAGATCACATCTACAGTAGATATATATCAAGGCACTACTAACTTTTGACCTAGGCCCAACAATATCATGATCACATGTTGCAATCCAATAGTAATTATAAACAGCAGCTTGTGAGCTTAGAGGACAAATGATTTACAATTTCCATCTTCTAGATATGTCAGGTATACTGAACAATGAACATACCTGTGTAGTATACAACTTATGGTCTTGCTAATTTTTACTTTACTTTGCTTCCATTGTTCAGATTCTAGTCAAAGACAGCACTATGGTTCCAAAGACATTAATTTATTGACCACAAGGACTTGAGACAAAGAAGTTTGACAGAGCACAGCAGATCATGGACTTACAGGCATAACATGTAAGTCCTCATTCATCTTATGAAGGGAAGTATCAGGACTTACACCTCTGGATGAGATCAATTTAAATTTTAGGAGTAGACCGTTACATTCAATTAAAAGGACTTATATGACTCCACATCTGTTTGGGAAATGAGATGGAATCATCGATATCCTGCTCTGTGAAAATGTAATTCTCGAATATGTGCATGCAGAAGATGGTCTCAAAAAAAGCTTTACTTTTGTATATGCTGCTATGAGGAAGATCTCAGGTTAAGAAAAGCCTTACGTTTGAATATGCCCCTTTGTGAGATGGGCCACAACATAATCAAATAATATTTTTGATCCAAAGCTCTGAGGCACTGTTGCATTATCACACAGACAGCTCTGGATAAAATACAAGAGCCATGATGCTTTTCTAGTCTTCTTTCATTGTTTTATTTTAGTATCTCAATCTCCTTTCTTTTCTTTGGTTTGCATTAGTTTTGGGGTATCATGAATGTCAGCATCTGTGTTCACATTTGCTTTACATTGCATCAAAACTTACACAAACAAAAGGAGCAAACACACAAGATGAATAATAACCACTGGACAGCAAATAGTGCATTTCCATTTAATAAAAAAAAAATGCTTCCTGTACAATAACACAAACTATCAATGATCAATAATCAACAATATGAACAAAAAAATAAGGCCCAAGTCTTTCACTCCACATTTTCTTTATGTTTTAGGAAAAAACATACAGACAAAGATGCACACAACTTTTTAACCTACTTGCTACCATCTCAGTCATCAAATACTCATGAATATCTAAGTTCATTCTCTATCTCAAATAGTAATATGTTAAATGTCAGGACTTAATATCATAAAAGAAAAGAACTCTTCTCAGAAAAAATCAGAGTCAGGGTTTTCTGTTGCCTTTCATTTTGCAAATCATGTACATTTACTTGTGACATTTAATACTTCTTATGATCAGTAATGCAGTAATTAACAAATGAAATACTGTACACCATTGTTCATGAGATGAAAAAAAGACATAATCAAAAACAACACAAGAAAAAAAAAATGTTTATTCAGGGATAAAAGGATTAAATTTAATTTCATTTCATGAAAAGGAAATCAGACCTCTAGGTCACCTAAAATATTTATGGTGTGCAGAGCTTAAACGTGTATTGATGATAGATAATATAATGCACACCTAACCCTACATATGAGAAATGATCAATAACAAATCTCCCTGACTATGAACAAATGGTCCGATTTTCATGAAATTTTCAGGCTTGGTACACCACTAAAATTCAGTATGATATGCAAAATGTAGGAAATTTCCATCACATAGTTTTAATGCTATCATGCACCACAGCATACAACCCCTATACAACAGCTTTAACCTCAGAGAAGTATGGCATGTTTGCCTTCACTATGGATCGTGAGGTTCTTCTGGGTTTTGTGAACTGGGTTTTGTGATAGCGACCTTTTGACAGACTGATAACTGCTGATGAAACCTGCCTTTACCGATATGACCCTAAAATGAAATGCCAGTCAAAGCAGTGAAAAACACTCCCGGAACCGTCCCCCAAAGAGGCGAAGATGAGCCGTTCCGCAGTGAAGGTCATGCTGACCATTTTTTTGGATACTGAAGACATCATTATGTGTGACTATCTTCAGAGGAACAAAACAATGAACGGTGATTATTGCTCTGAACTCTTGAAAAAACTAAAAGATGAACTTGCAACAAAACAGCCAGGAAAGCTCTGCAATGGTGTTTTTCTTTTGCAGGATGACGTGCCAGCCCATTGAGCTGCAAATTTCAATGGCTGCTGCAGACAGTTCTGGCTTTAATATTCTACCTCACCCAGCCTATTCACCTGATCTTGTCCTTTCAGACTTTTTTCTGTTCCCTGCATTGAAAAAGCACCCTAAAAAAAACAAGAATTGAAGATGAAAATGATGTTTCTGATGAGGCAAAAGAATGGTTTAAAGCCCAACCCAACATGCTCTACTTTCAAGGTCTTTTCGAGGTCAAAGAAAGATGGGAGAAGTGTTTGGATGGTGGCTATGTAGAAAAGTGAAAATAAGCAGGCAGAATTTCATGAAATTCTGACCACTTCTTCACAGTCAAGGAGATTTATAACTGATCATCCCTCATACAAAAAAATGATGCTTGTACTACATAAGCAATGACCAAAAGATTGGTGAGGGAGGTGAAGAATCTACGAAAGAGAGAATTGACTTCATGTCATTTTCTCATTGTACACATTTTTCAAAACTTTTCATGAGAATAGACATTCTATGTGCAATTGGTTAAAAGGCACATCAAAGTTTTATGTTTATTCATTTCAGACTTTTCAGGGCTCACAAATACAACACCAATCAGTGATTTATATGAAGTCTGACAGCCACATAAAGGAATGGTGAATGCAATCTGAATGAATGAAAAATATTAATTCTAGGTGTAAAAACTGAATGTCATATGGCAAAGAAGTAACTACAGTTACAATTCTAATGTAAAATACTCAAATAAGAAATTTCATGCTCATCAGCATTCAACCACTCCACACCGAATCATGAGGAAACAGCAAATCTCATTCAAGCACTTCAGACTTGTGATTAAAAATAGATAGATATATTAACACTGATAACACGTCTACAGATACAATTTCACAAACAACATGCAAGCCTATATTTAATTAGTAATCAACAAATTATGAAAACAAAAATGAAAACTATTCATTAAAACAGTGCAAGACAGGAAAAGATTTCACATGTATTAAATAACTAATTAGGATAAAAAAAAAGGAAAAGAAAGAAAGAATGGCTGAGGTAGAATTTCCACACTAATAATTAAACAACTGCATTACGTTGCTTTGTTGATGTTAAATGTCCAGCCATTGTTGCCAGGGGACAGACATGATTGAACAAGATATACTTTTTCTGCTTGGAAATTAACATTAAATGTTCCATTCCTCTGATGGCCTCACCGATTTTGTCCTGGCATATCTGTAGAAACCCTTGTTGTCTATACTATTCAAAGGACCCCTTGTCCATCAACCCCTGTACCCATCTTAACTTTGATGACAGTCCTCTCCGGGTGCGGACATCCGGACAGTTTCCGGAGCTATCTGTACCTTGAACTTTTGAGAAAGATATAGCTTATGTACGATCTGGTGCAACACAGTTGTGACCATATTATTGGGAAAAAAATTGTTTGAACAGTTGCAACTCACAGAGTTTGCCATCATGCATAAAATGATTATCAATTTATCTCCAGCATTTTCCAACATGAATTCTAGTGATCAAGTTTCAAAAATGTTTGAAAGAAGAAGCACAAAAAAATAACAAAGAGCAAATTTCAGAGCCCTAAAATGGGTCAAAATAATAAATGGTCGCTCCATTCAGTTCCAAATCAAATACATCAATGACTTCAGAGATGATGACTATTGCATAGTGAGATGAACAAACAAATCTCTGTAGAGATATCAACGATTGAATGCCCCTGTAGCAAAAAAAAATGAGAACAGATGCTTTTCAAATGCTTTCAAACGCTGTTTCACAAGGTCAAACTGAAATAAAGACTCTATGCCTCATTTTATCATATGCTTGCTTACAACAGCTAACGTCTGAGTATGTTTGAAACATTTTTGTTTTATATAGACATATCTGGATATTGAATCCTGGCTTGTCAGCAGTACTAAGGATTGAATAATTCAGCGACTCCCCTCCTCTGCAACATAAAATCCATATCATTCATCATAAGCATGACATAAGGCAGTTTATCATGAATACATTCGTATGCTTGTATTTTCCTTTATTTTGTTATTTTACTTTCCTAAATGCTGAAAATATCATCATTAAGTGGTTAAAAAAAAGTAAAATGTACAAATAAAAATGAATGCCTGATTTGATAAAGCTCCATCTCTTATACTGAAGCTGAATTTTCGATACCCATAAAGGAACTAGTTACCACATGTAATTTTGAAATTAATGAAATACATCTAAAATATATATGTAATTACTCATTTAGAATGTAACATCTTTCAACCTCTGGACAGAACTTTTAAGAGTCAGCATCAAAAAAAAAAAAAAAAGCCATATTCATTTTACTGGTACCGATTACAAGATTTCAATGAATTGCCAAACATTATACATCAAACTGTTCATACAAGAATGTAGCACCAGATGAGGATTTAAGATGAGTTTATGTAATATTTGGTTCAAAGTGACAGTCACAGATAGGATGACAAAGTTATTGACAATCACTGCTTCCTGACTCTCGTTGCTGACAGATCAACAAATCATATTCGCAGTTTGCCTGAAAGTTATTTACTTGCCAATAAAACATCACAAAATTTACATTGATTCAGTTGCAAGTGCTGAGATGTCACACCTTGTCTTCAACTGGCCATATCTCTGGCCCCACTCAATTTAGCTCAGAAACTATTTTCAGCACATGAATGTATAAAGTAAGGCAAAGACAGTTATAACTCAGTTTGGTGGAAAATTGACATACAGCTCATTTTGACTGACTGTGCAACATTACTGCTTCATTATATGACCTACTGAGAATTTCTGAATTCGGGACCAAAGCTCCTTCTCCCAGGTAACTGTGATAAACTTCAGGAAAACGTGGATAGGGCAGCCGCTATGTTTCTTACTGATGAGTCAGTGTTTTCATGACAACCTCTGAATCAATGAATTAATTCTAGCTATACTAAATGCGTCAAATATGATATGTAACAGTGCGAGACAAAAAAACTCACTTGATCATCATCATATGCCATTTCACAGAGGACCAATGACAATGGCGTCCACAATGGCACCTTTGTCCACATGTGTTTCCTTGTCTGCCACCCGAGGTGGCAGCTTCATCAGGACGTTGGCACTGCTCATGCTCAGCAGCCTGGAGCTGATCTGGTTACCAGTTGTATGGGCAGTCGGAGTGACCTCGTCCTTGCCCCAGCTCAGGCAAGCACGATGGTACTCTGGTCTGGGGTCAAGTCTCAAATCACGATCCACCTGATAGTAAAACAAGATCAAATTGTGGAGAATGGCAAGAAATATAAAAATATTTGAATACATGATAGATCTGATGTGATAATATAAACAGTTCCCTTTGCATGAGAAATTCTAAGCTTCTGAGAAAGAAAAAGCTGTTGGAATACTTGACTGGTTTCAGACAGATAGCTTACTGATGAGTCTTAAGAATCTAAACTGAATATGTGAGAGGTTTCTAATACATGTATGTATTCGAGTACTTCATATGGCAACAATTATAATCAATTAGCAATCGTGGTAAGTTGAGGCTCCCATCAATATATTTCAGTATGTATTTATGAGAACATTTCCACGATCTTTTGAAAAGAAAAAAAGAAAATGAAGAACACCAAAAGCACCAGCAATGTTTCGTGATCATCGGCCACAGGAATAGAAAATAGGGAATATGACGACAACAACAAATAGAATAACAACAACAACAACAACAACAACAACAACAAAGGAGCCCTTGTCCATCAACCCCTGTACCTACCTTAACTTTGATGACAGTCTTCTCCGGATGCGGACATCCGGACATTTTCCGCAGACAGGAGATAACGTACAGGTTGCAGGTAACGATGGCCGAGACTGGGTTACCAGGCAGCCCAAAGATCAGTTTGGGTCGACCTTTGAACTGCAAAGTGGCAAAAGTAGTAGGTTTTCTGGTGAGAAAAAAACAACAACAACAAAACAATAACAACCAAATTAAACAGGTATCGTATTTGGCTCATATTCTGATTGGAGTGACAAGATGCCTGTAGAATAATTGGATACAGCTTATAATGTAATTTTCTTTTAGTACCGCAACACAGACATAATTGTACACCTATGTCTTTGAAAACAACCAAGGGTTATAGTTTTTGGAGGTAATATTCAAATTCTATATCCTCCCAATATAAAGCAAGCTAAGTTGAGCAGTGGACTAATTTTTCTTCAAATTAAACATTCTGGGCAGATCAACTCTTATAATCCTCATTGTCAGAAGTGCCACTGCGTTGGTCTGGAGAAAATTAGCATTCGTATGGAGTAGAGCCAGTTTTCTATAAACATTGTGAGTATTTCACCCTAACTTGATCCTGAAAATGTGATATCTTCTCTGAATGTGTCACTTCCGACAATTTGGTTGTCAAGGAATGAATTGCAAATTTCTCAAACATAGCAGTGGCACAACTGAGATTGCTAAGGGTCAGAATGTACGACAGAAAAAAAAAGCAAAAGAATAAAATGTACACTAAGTACATTCAGAATAATAAGTGTGGGGGCAAAGAGAGAGAGAGAGCGAGAGAGAGAGAGTCCGAGATAACCAACCCGGAGGAGGTTGAAAAGCGTAGAAAAACTGGAGAGAGAGAGTGAGGGAGATGGAGAAAGAGAAAGAGATAGAGAGAGAGAGAGAGAGGAAAGTGAAAAAATGAAGGGAGGACAACAAAAAGAAGCTGTGGCACTACTCATTAATTGATGCTGCCACGGATCTTTTGTAAACCTTTCATATTATGACGATGACGTGAAGGAAAGCAGTTATTTATGGAATGAAGGTGGTAAAACTATTCCAAATCAGGTTGCTTTTGCCAGCAAATAGATCTAGGACAAGTTTGGGAAAGAATTTAGGTTTATGACAAGGCAATGGCAAAATTCAATCGTAGATATGTTTACTCGGGAGTTGATGAAATACAGTGTTTTTCTCATGAAGCAAAGATTTTAGTGCCTTATAAAAGTCAGTTGGGCGATACTATCACAGACTGCCCTTTGTCGAAAACAAAGGATGCGATGCAGACCAATATATTGACGTTTATTTTCCAATTCATCATAATTACAAGGCAAAACTGCTTGCTTGAGAAGGCTTTAAAACCAGTGGGTGAGATGCTAACCGTCAAAGAAAAGCAGCCGCCTGCCACATCCGCAAAATATAAGTTTAGGCGTAAACGCCCTTTGTCCTCAAGATTTCGGGCACGCTTACCAAGAACAAGAAGTCTGGATCTAGACTGAAAAGTTATAAGTATTATTTTTCGACAGAGAAAATAGGGTGGGATGGCGTGGTGTGAGGAGTAGGGACTAGCGGAGCGAGAAGCTGAAAGCTGCATGCAGTGTCGGGATTTATGATACTACCACTGCCTAACAACAGACTTACGGTTAGCCTATCCTCTTTGAACTCAGTTGTGATCAGCACCAAACAGTTGGCGTTTTTCACAGGCGTCTGCTTTCTCTGCTCAAAGACGTTTTAAATGCAAACCATCTGGGAAGCGTGAGGCACCGGTCGTAAACTGTTATAAGCTCAGCAAGTAATTGCTTTTGTGGGACGACTATAATGCCAGGTTAAAGACATAAATTCGAGGTTTCGCTGAGCAGCAAAATGTGTATTCGAGCTCATATAAAGGACACACTCCATTCGCGCACATACAGCTGAGTAATTATTGTCCATACACAGATTTATCAAATCTCAAAGGTAAAAAAAAAAAATGCTGAGACATTGCCCAGTAGAACACAAAGAGTACACTTAGAGACCGTAATGTTTTCGAAAAGGATTAACAATATGGTACATCTACAGACTTTCCACCTTAAGGGGAGTGGGAGGGGGGGGGGGGGGGAGGCGGGTTCTGAAATTGGATTTTTGCTCAAAATATTCGATTTTGGGTTTCTGTTTTCTTTTAAAAGTTCGGTCACTGCTGAATATAAAAATGGTATTGAAAAGTTGTTATGTCCATTCTAACGTGTGGGAGGGTAGTCAAGCAAAGGTCGACCTGCCCCTCTGCCATTCAGGCTCTTGCTCATTTGGGGCTCTTTATTCAGTGACAGATCATCACTATTTTGCTGGCTACGGGCAAATTGCATATAGAAGATTGATTATGTTCTCCTTCACCAACATCGGGAGCCCCAGTGCCAGGGGTGGACACTGACTGACCATCTAAGGCGCTGACCACATCGCATATCAAGGAAAATGTGCACATGGGCCTCTGAAATAGACTTCCCACGGCCTAATGAAGGTTAAATATGCCATGTTTCTGCTGTTTCAGAGTGCAAGTGGATTATCTGTCACAGGAAGGGTAAAAACGCTCTTGGTTTTGACTGAGGAAGACATGGCGGCCATATATAGCCCTCTCTGGACCCTAAAATGACTCTCGGAAGTCCTTTTGTTGATGGGGGTAGGAAAGCGAAAATGGAGGAAAAATGGAAGTAGGGGCACAGAAAAGGCAAAAGAAGACATAGAAATCATGGGAAAGGTCTAATAGGTGAAAAAAACATGTTTTTGAGTTGAAAGTCCAATCAAACGGCTGTTTTTTTTTTAGCGAAAAAAAACTTTAAATGCGTTTTTCTCAAAACGCGTTTTTTAAGCACAAATATGCTATCTACTTTTTTTATTTATGGAGCAATTACCATGAAATTTGGCATGAATGTAGAACAAAACAATATCTAATTTTTGTCAGAAGGGATTTTTGATATCAGTTAAGTTTTTGAGAAATCTGAGATTTTGGGGTCAAATTTTCGAAAAATCTGTGACCTTTTCACATACCAAATTTAAAAAATTGTAGAAAAAAAACTAAGCACTTTATCACAAATCCGTTCTGACAAAATTTAGATATGGAATGGTAAAATATGTACACAAAATTACAAGCACATCGGTTGGAAAAGTTCAGGGCCTATAGAAGGTTGCAGAAAGGCCTAGGCGCTGATCACAGCATCTGTTAGCCATTTGCAGAGACACTTGAGATAAGGGAGGTCCAAATCGTACACGATGAAAGCCCAGAATATGTGATCTTACACAAACGTCACACAGATTCCTCCTTTTGCACTTGGCAGGCAATGTGCTACACAGGCTGCACCCCAACTGGACGTCACCAAGTGATCTCTTTGAAGAGACACTTCAAAGGACCATCAACAATTTTAACCCGACAGAATACTACATATAAGTATAATACAGCTGTTGGTTCTCACGGAATATATAAAGTCTGTACTATAAAGGAATAAACGCTCAATAAATGCCCTCTATTACTATTATTATTGTTATCATTTTTATTCCGCGAATGAATCATGTCTTTTAGATCCTGTTATATTTATTAAAATGTAGCAAAACTATTATTTGCCTACCAAAAGATCACAAAAGATTCAAACCATCCATCCATCCACTGAACCATCCACCCATTCATCCACCCGCCCACCCATCCATCGATTTATCTATTTGTCCATCCACCCACTCACCCACCAATCCATCCATCCAAACATCTATCCATCCACAGACCTAACCACCCGTCCATCCATCCATCCATTCCTCCACAGACCCACCCACCCGTCCGTCCATCCATCCATCAATCCATCCATCCCTCCACAGACCCATCCACCCGTCCTTCCATCTATCCACCCACCCATCCATCTATCCATCCACAGACCCACTCACCCATCCGTCCATCCATCCATCCACCCATCATCCATCTTTTTTTCGTTCCGTCTCTCTCAATGTCGGAGTTTATCTCCTCTTACCCTTCATAAGCCTACTGTCATCTCTGCCTCTGTCTCTGGTTTTCTTTCTCTGCAGTTCATAGTCAATGGTTATGATGATTCCTGCCAACTGTAGGCAACTGATATCCACAACGGACCACTACAGACTACACAAAACCTCTGTGAAATGAAGGTGCCAAGCGCTGTCCTACCCAGGACGTTATCCTCAAGTAATCTGCCAGTCGTGGATGATAGGTACCATAAACTTACTTGAGATTTTGACTGATAGAAACGTAATAGTGTTATTACGACAAGCAATAAGCATAATTATGATTTGTTGCTTTAGGTGTGTCCCTGGAAGCGTAGTTGCGTACAGATACTATGCTGTTAGATATAGATAGACGGACTGACAGACAGACAGGCGGACGGACAGACAGACAGGCGGACGGACAGACAGACTGAAAGTTAGACAGACACACTGATAGAGAGAGAGACAGACAGATAGCTAGACAGACAGACAGACAGACAGACAGACAGACAGACAGACAGACAGACAGACAGACAGACAGACAGACAGA
>JBCEWB010078986.1:0-12927 GCA_039654565.1 Peronia peronii | reverse complement strand
TCCTTTGGCTTTTTTTTCCCCCCCCCCCCCCCCTCCTTTTTTTATAAAGTCCTCGCAGTGTACACTATTCTGATAAGGTTGTAGAAAAAGAAATGACTTTTCAGTTTTGGGTTAATTTTTCCTGCTTAATAAAGGAGTGCAAAATATGACCACATATCCATGTAAAGAAAAGGCTGGAAACGCAATGCGAATGGTATTCCTAAGGTACGTTCCCACAAGTACTTCTTTCGCGATCAACATTCACAACACATTTCGTTTATGTCCATATCGTCGCTTCCGAGAAAAACAGAGAATTACCTACCCATTTAATGAAGGCGTTTTCTTTGTTTGTTTGTTCTCTTGATAGTTCCATAAGCACATGGCATGGTATTAAAAACTGCACTATCTCTTGGAATGCACCGTGGTTGCGGGATTACACGGCTACTCCTCGGCGAAAACTTACGTCAGGGTTCGAATTCTACCGGGAGATGGGAAAGAGTAAAATTTGCCTGTTTTTCTTTCAGTGACTCAACGGTCCCCTGGCTTCTTGAGTGGGAAAGCCGGACGTCTAGTCTCGTCGGGTAAGGAGGAATATATTTCGGAGGTCCCGTGGACGTTTTAAGCTCCTTAAAGAACCTGGGACAGTTAAAAATCAGAATAAGAGTAGACGGAGATGGAGCCAAGTATCAGAATTCCAAATTTCTACCCAGACCTCACCAATAGGGCAGCTACGTACAGCCTAGATAATCCTACTATCTTAGGATGGAGAGACTATAATTATACATTTTTAAAAAAAAATCTGTCTTGAGGAAAGGTAAGGAAATCATAATAATAGGAGCAGACTCGTAATTAGCTCGTTTAGGATATTTATAGCTTCATAATGCCATCGTTACAGCCTATCTCATTGCTTAATGCTTTTTTTCTCTCCTTTTTTGCATAATGTTTGAATTGTCCAACAGTTTATTATCTGTGTTATCAAGAGGTAGAGTTAGTGTTTGATAACACACATGTGACAAGCCTGCTAAATTACTCTCACCATTCATTTTGTTGCTAATGCTCAAAATCAGCTGAGGAAACAACTTTAATTTTCTGGAATTTGAATCGTGCCTATTCAAAATACGTATCAGTCTGTAACTGCAATGAGAACATGGGAAACACACAATGCAGCACAGAGTAACTGCCTTGGATATTGGCCTCACATTCTATTAACGGTGCTTGATATTTAAAGCATTTTGATTGTCTGAATAGTGATAAAAGAAAACAAGTTTGAATGTGAGCATTTCATCAGTTTGTACTGTTTTGCTGACTGCCATAATTTCTACGTTTTTGGCATTTATCACATAAAAGAGCTGCAAAATCTATCGGACTCGACGAATTGTAGCCAAGTTAGTCGTTACATATCTGAGTACAGGATAACATGGCTCAGTCTTGCAAAGATAGTTTTGTCCTTGCTTGAACAAGGTCTATCAACGGAAAGCTTAACTTCTTGTTTAGTTTTGGGTCTATCTCTCCTTGGGTTTGCGCTGCTGTGTCATGTCTTTCATTCTCTCTTTCCTGACTGTTTTTGCTTTGCATGAATTATAAATTATGTGTGGTATTCGTTCTCTGCATTCCTTCATCTTTTTAATTTCTTTTTTCATTTTCTGTCTCATCCCTTTGGCTTTCCTTATGATTTATGTTTCATGTAATGATATTCTTTTCCTAGGCTGGACATCTTGTCAGGGATGATGTGGAAGTTAAAACAACAGCAAAAAGGAAACGTAGAGGCAAGGAGACATAAAACAAATCTCGGTTAGCTGAATTGGTTTGCCCATGAAATGGGCTTTAATGAAAGAGGTTTTTATCTATGTGAAGCTCAGCATGCCTAGCAGAGAAAGGATAAGGGAGAAAGCGTATAGAGACATAGAAGGGAGCAAGAGAAAGGAAGACAGACAAAAAGAGAAGGCAAATGCTAGACGTATAGAGATTAAGGGACAGAGGAAGGGAGAAATGGAAAAGAAACCAGAATAGGAAGACGAATGAAAGAGAGATCGAGTGTCAAGCCATAAAAAGCATCTTACATAAGACAGACATTGAGAAATTACCAGAGGGCATTAGCTTAGCTAAGATTTAATTTGGTGAACTCCAATTTACAAGGTTGTGGGTTCAAAGAGACAAGAATGCAATTGCCCTGGAGCTATTACCAGCATGAGTATAGCTCTGATTTTATGACGCAGTTCTCTTTCATCTGAGGCATTAATTAAAACTCCAGAGGATTATCTCACCAAGAAAGTTTCAAAGATTGTTAAAGGATGAGATACTGTCATTTTTTTTTTCAAAGCCTAAGGTCGAACCCATTCATTCCCCGTTATTTTATTTGACAAATAGTGACTTCCGTAGCGTGTGACATTCCCCTATGTCATAATAATGCATGACTAAGACACCTCGGTGCCCTGACAATCATTTTTCAATGAAATGCATTTTAAAAAACATAAACAAAAACATAACAACAACAACAAAAGAAAGAAAAACAAACAAAATATAAAGCAATCAATACAGAAATGAACAAATTATAAACACACACACACACACACACAAACACATACACAAAACGGATATTGACGGCATCAAAGCAAAGGCGATGAAAATGAAAAGAAAGAAACAATCACAAATATCAACCTCCAACAAAAATGCGCGAAGTTCCTAAAATAAATGGAGTTCGGCTGTTATTGGTTGGCATACACTCAGAGAATGGCCGATGATGAAGAAAGACGGCTAGAGAGAATGAAAGAGAGTGAGAGAGAGAAAGAGAGAGAAAGGGAGAGGAGAGAAAAAAATAGAGAGAGGCGAAGGGGAAGAGAGAGCGATAAACTGAACTGAGCAAAGAAAATACTATTTAGTTTGTGGATGATGTGGACAGGTCTGCAATCCTGTTTGTAAAATAGCGTCAAAAAGAAACACAAAACATGCAAAATAAATAAACCTAACAGAAAACAAATAAACAAACAAACAAAAACGACATAAAATAGATAAAAGACAGCTGACCTTGCTTCTAATTTTGGAAAAAAAAACAACCTCGGGATAGCGAGAAATAACTTATGTCAGACAAGCTAAAGCCAGCATCGGTTTCTAATTTCCAGATAAATCAGTGAAAATCCCCTAATTTTGGCAAGGAATATGAAACGTAGCTCTATCTTTGTGACAGAAGTGTGGGAGAAGTGGGCAGGTGACATCGAAGAAGGGCCGGCAATAAATTTGCAGAAACACAGACCCTCGCTCATGGAGGTGGAGATGAAAGATTTGGACATAGATCACTCCGGGCGACGCTCCCACGACTCTGTGCGGAGTTAGGAGGTCAAGCAAGCAATTAAGCAACCAAGTCCTTCCCAATTCCGACAGCGTTAGTATAATCAGGGATTGTTAACCGGAGATACAAGACCACATACTGCCATAAATTATCATGTTTACAGCGGTGGAAAGAAGATAATTTTAAAACCAAAAATGACTTTGCTTAGGGCTTGATTTTTTCTTTTTAAACAGAAATGGGTGTTCTTGGTCAGTGATTTATGAGTCTGTGGTAAAACGCTGAATAGACGCTTTGCATCGATAAAATCATTTTTAGCAAGCCTGAGATGCGCCGTCGGAAAGAAAAAAAAACACCGGCGAAGAAGGTAAAAAATGTGTTCTCTACATCAGTAGAATCCTTTCTTTTCCATTGCCCTTACCTTTCTTCAGATTTCAAGAAACAATCAACTAACTATTCCGGCACTTCCTCCTCGAGCGAGAAACATCTGCGGGCTCTGTGCTCAAAATGTTATTATAGTTAGGTTAATAATTTTGACACATGGAGGAGGTTACTTTGGCCTCACTAACGTCAGCGTAATTAAATGACCTTTGACGGATGACAGCAAAATAGAACTCTCTTGTTGTAATTAGTTATATTACACTGGTCAATAAAAGTTTTACCGCCTGGCAACCAAAATGCTTACCTTGCGTTTTCTGATATGCTAACTTGAAGTCTGAAAACCGTTTTTTTTTTTTTAATTTCTTTTTAATCACCTGAATTTTGTTTTTTAATCTTTTATTATTATTATTATTATTATTAACTATTTCCCAGTTTACTCTAAAATTCGATATTTTTGTAAAATCGAATACACATTTTGTCCAGCAATAACCCCGACTGTAACATATATACCCAGATTGCCTATTATCACTGAAACATTGAAACATGAGAATCCTGAACCCCTTCGACCTGCTGTCCTTTAGATGATAGCAACAGAGATCAAATTTATTGACAGCTTTTTCGTTTTAGCACACATAGCCACTCACCAGTATTCATTGTCAACATATAACCATTGTTCTAGAAACCAACAAGTCGACTACTAAAACATCGGATAACGTCAATATGATGTGAATATAATATTACCTAAATCTACATCACTCTATATAAAATATAATGTCCTCCAATTATCAACACTCTAGCAATGATTAAAAAAAAAAGGTCGAAACAAACGAACAAATAAACAAAAATAGCTCTAAAACTCTAAATCTTCCTACAACTACGTGAGAACTTAATAACTTAATGGCAGGTATGTGACTTGAGAGAGGTACTACATTAAGAGGATATCAATTATTGATTACGATTGGCATCTTGACACTCCTAGCGAGAACGGTCTTTGTCGTATTTGCCTGTGTGAAGCAGCGCCCGAGGAGAGATCTGAAACTGGACCCTCAGGAGTTGCAGTAATGGGCACGTCGTCCTCACCAACGGGATAGAAAACAGACAGTGGATTCACAGGTCCACCTAATCCTGGCGGATCCACAGGGATTTGGATACATAGGCATCATCCACAGTGCTGATTTAACGCTAGCGGATCCATAGGTACCATAAATATTTTAAAAACATTCCGTTACGGATAGGGTTCGAGCTGTGGTTTTGGTTAAGATTAAAGGTAACATTTAGAGTGAGGGTTGAGTAATACATAGGCAGTGTGGTGCCTATCCAGCCCAGAGTGATCACCAGACACTATGGTGCTTATCTATCCGCGGTCTAGGAGAGATGCTGAATTGACACACTTCTGTTAGATACATTGTAGATCTCATGACTTTGTTAAGCGGGGAACCTAGCAGAGGGCGCGCGCACACACACACACATCCATCCGACCTCCCCACACCCACATATACTCACAGCCTACCACCAACACCCACGCACTCACACCCACACTCACCCACCAGATACGCGCGCGCGCGCACGCACGCACGCACACACACACACACACACACACACACACACAAACGGAGAACTCACACGACATCGAAGAAGCAGAAAATGAGTAATCTAGGAAGAGACGTCTCGTTGCTCGCACAGAAGGCCGGCGACACGAGGTGAGAGCTAGTTAAGAAACGTGCTCTGAATCTTGTAGGGCCAACGTGGTAATAGTTTGTTTGACCATAATACTATGAGTTATCGCATGCTGTGGGCCACTCAGATTCTTTGTGAACATGCTAAAAGCACACCGCTCAGTGAACAATTAACTCAACATTGGTCGTTTTGGGGCAGATCATTGGTGTTTGACAATAACAATCAGGGATAAATGACAATATTGCGAGTTTAATTGAGATGGATCGATAATTAGCACCATTGTTTACTATCCGATTCTGCTATTATGTAGCCAAATATTTAACCTAAAAATTCAGAATAAGTCCATAACTCAGGAGGAGTAATCCAAAGATTCTATACAATGTCCCATGATATCAAAGGATATGGGGAAATTCTGTGTTGGTCAATGGGAGATTGTTGTGCCTAGCCTTATTACTTCCCTTTGCCAAACAAAAAAAGGTATTGAACAGTCAATGTAAAGAGGAAAAAACCCCCTTACTTCATGTTATTCGAAAGACCCATGACCAAATAATTTATGAAAGTTTAATAATAAGAAGTAAACGTCCTTTTATGCCATAATTTGGGGGGAATTTTTCATGGTGTATTTTCCAAGCAAAGGGCTCAGAAGTGATTTTTCTCTCTTTATACTGCTTGTTCAACGCCTCTCTTGTCAGACAAAGGGAGTAATAGGGCTGGGCACAACGATCTGCTATTAAAGCATCTTGATGCAATAGAGGAATATCGTCATCCAGCTGGAAAACTGCCGAAACATTGCAATGATATTTTCCAGCAAGGCGACGGGACGTGCTTTTCATCCAGTCTTTACTATAAAACTATGGGGTGTTATATAGTCAATTAGTGCTGTCGACTCATATTGAAACTGTATATCTTTGGGGGGAAGGGGAACCTGGATATCACCCCTGTCTATTGTGTAGGCACGGTCTATGTTGATTTAAGTCACCAAGAGAAAATGAGCGAGCACAAAAACGCTGCAAACGCGATGGCTTCACACTGACCCCAGTTTTGACATTGTGATTCACTTCCAACTTGCACAATTGGCAGGAGTTTTATAGTGTTTCTAATCGGTATTGAAATGAAATGACACCCAGTTTTCGCGACGATTGGGATATAAGTGCTGGTTTTCACTCACAGATTCCACTCCATGTCTCATGATCTAAAAATGATAAAAGCACAGCAGAAAGTCACAATCTCATTTTTTAAACAAAATTTTGCACTCTGTCATTTTTGCTTGATAATAGAACTCTTGAGAACCAACGTGCGCTCAAGAACTTAGTAATTTTGGAAATTTATTTAGTTTATTTTTATTCATTTTTTTTTTCATTTACCTGGCTACAGATACCTTGATATGTAGATCCAGTGTTACATTTTTCACCCTTATCAATGAAGCCAATTCTAGCTATGACAAGAAAGAACTGCGAGTCGCTCCGGCTGCAGTATCAACTCAATTTCTGCTCTCCCAAAATCGCGAATGGAAAATGCCGGAAATGTGAAGAGGCCACTCCGTTTGCAGTTTAGCTGAAACCCTGTGAACGTGACGGAAACCAAGCAAACCAGCATTCTATTATGCACTAGTGTACGGCGTATACACCTAAAAATTGGTGCGTACATAAACACATCGAATTTAACTTACTCACACACCAGACTCAGTTCAAAGTTCAGCATTACAATACCGGTCAACATTAAATATTGATCAGCAATGATTGAAATTGTCAATGGCTTTCCCGGCGCTTTGTCAGAAACTTAAATGACTGCACTCGACTTTATCTTACGTATTATTTTTTTAACAGTGATTGATTTCCTGTTTACTCCTGACTTGTGTACCCGCTGTTTCAGCTGCAGTATGTGCGTGTTATATAACACGTTTTCATCGAAGTGCACTAAGTGATGTAATCTGGAAAGGAAGCGACATGAATCGATTCATGCTCTCGTGGAGTGGTCAGTCTGAAGCACAGCCCGCCCAAAACACTTAAGGCACAATCACAACAGTGATTGCTAGCTAATGGTGTAATGAAGAAAAAGCCACGTCAAAACACTGGCTGTGGTGCGCGTGACCCTTTTGTATCGCTGTGACCTGTAGCTCTCTCAGGATGAGTCCGGTTATGACAGCTAGGACCCTGCTCAATAATAACATTCCCGAAACAGTTATTCTCCGGCAAGCTACATTTGCTCATAGCAATGAAATAAATTAATAATGCTGTGGCCTGAATCAAAATTCAGGTTTCAAACAAAAAATAATAAAAACAACCCAGATCTCAAACATATAGTCTAGCTGGCAAAAAAATTGTTTTGAAAGTTTCTTAATTGCCTGTAAGTTCTTTTGATAGCCATTTTTACTTTACATAATATTTTACATCTTAACTACAATTTTATTTCACATCTTGATACATTGGATATTTTTCTAATTCTTCGAATATACGCCAACCTGGAGAAAAAGAAACACTGAAGAGTTTGTATTCAGACGATGGCTCGAGAAGTGAATTTCTCGAGCGTCTCAGAAGTCGGCGCATTCCAAAAGGATGTGTGCGACCGTCAGGTGACAGCGGCAATTCTTGTGATAACAAAAGCCTTACATCATTGTAGACGTTTACAAGTAAGAAAGGTATATCAAAGGATCTATATGACGGGGTATAGAACTGCGTAAAGTAATGCTATAAACAAAACAAGCAACAACAACCACAACAAGAACAAGAAGAAGAAGAAGAACAACAACAACAACGTTTTTAAAACAGCGTATGTAAACCTACAGTTCGACTTGTGACTGCTGCATGTCTACATTATTTAATTAAATCACTCTGATGTCAATGGTCCATGTTTTTAATGTTGCCCCTTCATCTCCTCCTAATAAACCAATATGTTTGTTGACCCAAAAAGATGGACTTCATTTTGGCATCTTTTTTTCTCACTTCTTTTCCTAGTGGTGGAAACAAAAAGAATTAAATGCTTCAGTAAGTTGATTCAAGTTTTCTTTTACAACAACAACAAAAGCAAAACAACAAAAAACCCAAACAAACAAACAAACAAGCAAAAAAAAAAAAATTCACATTTTTTTTTCTCCTGCTTTTTCAGAGTCTCAACGTGTTCCTGTAAGTCCTGCAAGTCATTTCAGCCCTGAAATGCGCTGAAAGCTCCCCAACCATTTGAAAAAAATGAATTCGTCAGATAACTGTACTCCACGGATTTCGCTCTACATAGTTCGTAGGCCGTCTAATTTTGCAAACAGCCACCAGTACATTATGTCAAGTTATGGTGAATAGGATCAGTGAGAAGTGTTTCCTGTAATCATTTAGTTTCGTCCAGTAGCAAAAACAAACATGGTAGCAAGAAGCAATAGACACTGCCGAGGGAATCAAGGAAAGAAGGATTATCCATGCCAATAAATTCCCATTCTTCTCTTATATTTGGGGCTAGCACTATATCATTATAGTACTATAACCCATTCGCCATGTCACAACTAACTTCCCATTGGGAGTTTTCGGAATGATCACAGTCTATCGAAACAGGTATTACGTTGTATGGCCAAGAGTGCAGCTCTTTTGATGATGAAAAGAGTAAATATTGAATACAAATCCGGGTTTATAAGGGATTATCTCACACACCAAAAAATCCGAATAATTGTATATATGAAATACAGTTTATTTACAACATTGATGAAAGCATGAATATATTTTTCTACACAAATGCAGATAACTTGTCTGAAACCCCTATAGTGTTTATATTTATCTCAATTAAGTTTATAAGTAATCTGTCATCGGAAATCCTAGCAATCATTCATAGTGTGGCATCCCTCCAAGAACACCACTAATGTAGATTCAATGACGTTCTTAAGAGAGACAACTATTTGTTCAGAGCCAGTTGAAAATAGGCTTCAGTTCACGGCATTAGTAGAAAGAGGAAAACCATGTCATTTTCACTGAATAGCAAGTAGTGGGAGGGAGTGACAAAGATGAGCTGCCGCATCACACAGACAGAAAAACAGTGTTGTGTGGTAGATATTGCCTGGGAGTTCTGAATTCTTGATAAATTTCGTTACATATAGGGATGACATTTACATTTATACGTTGACCTTATGAATCCATCCTTACATCCACATATACATACATATACACACGCCCGTCCGTCCGACAGCTCATCTGCCTGCCCGTCAATATCAGTCTGTCCGTCTGTCTATGCGTAGGTTCTTCCGTCCGCCTTGTCCGTCTATTTATCAGTGCATCCTTCCATCCACTTGTTTGACCTCTGTCCATCCATTATCCACCCAACCATTCGTTCATTCAATCGTCCAGGCATTCAGTCTCTCACCCAAACCATTCACTCATTCAGCCATCCGTCCGTTCGTCCGTCCACCCGTCTGTCAAGTTATCCATCATACACAACATCCAGACATTTTTCGCTGGGTGCATCTGTGCTATACAAGTACAAATATGTAATTTTACAGGTTCATATTGTCAAATACGAGAAGGAATTTAATAGGTCGAGCGCAGAAAACGACCCTGACGTTCCCATGGTTTTCAGTTGTTTGATTTGCAAAACCAAACTAGACGAATTTATGGAACGCTGATAACAATCTCTTTGGCAAATAACCAATAGAAAATAAGATATCAAAACGCTGGTTTGCCAAACATGCTGTCCTCTTTCTTTACAGAAGAATTACCAGTCACGATAATGGGTTTCCCGAAAATGACAATATAATAAGCCTTGCCACGATTAAACCTGGAGCTTTCAGGATTATTGGCTGGGCCCTGACCTTATGTGGAAGTTCATTGAAACAAGACAAATAAAATCATGATAGAGATCCAGTGCTTCACATGATTAATATCATTTGCCTTAATCAGGGGCTATTTATTATCCGTAATGTAGCTAACAACACAATATAGTGCTGACAGAAAAATCAATATATTCTTTTCTTCCTTTTCAGCTCATTTTCTTTCTCTTTCTCTCTGTTTCTTCCTCTCGTTGTCACTGCCTCCCTCCCCCTCCCTCCCTCCCTCCCTCCCCTCCCTCCCTCTCCCTCCCTCCCTCCCTCTCTCCACGGGTGACAAGCCATTTATTACCACGAGCTCACCACATCTTTGTACGTCCAATTGACCAAGCATTGAAGGCACGACCACTGCGGTGAGTGGACATTGACCGCCTTTGGTTTTTTTCTTCTTTCATATTTGTACTATAAATCTGCCACAGAATTCATAAAAGGCTTATGGACTAGAAAACTACTGAATATATTCATATGAAATTTGGCACACAACACTGTAGCATAAAAACCCGTGTTCCTACTTACGTAACGCAGAAAAAAGCTTCCTGTGTTTGACATTATCCTAAAATGGCGATAATAATTGAATAGTAAACTCGCGAGAGTGTTTGATCCGAATTGTACGTTCGATAGACTGACGCCTTCAAAACACCAAACACATTTTCTTTGAGTAACCTTCAATTTCATCATCCAAAATACCAACATCGAGGTGCACACTCTTGCCAAACCCTTTGAGTCCCAGGACAGTATCGGTTTGATCTATATTTAAAATATCTCCCACGAAGGCCGTGGGTTCCCTTCTAGCAAAAAATAAACCACTGCATCATTTATGTATCATACGGTAGCCAATTCAGTTCTGGGCAACTTTGTCTCAGATTTGTCGGAGGATAAAATCTGCCAGTAAATGTTTTTTTTTAAAGAGGGGGTTAGGGGGAGGGAGAAGGGATATGATGGGATGGGGGGAGAAACGTAATGTACACCCACTTTTAATCATGATTTAAAAATAAACATACACACTCGACATGTTCAATGGTTAAACGAAAACAGGGAGTGAGGGAGAGAAGGAGAGAGAGGGTGGGATGGGGTGTATAATGGGATGGGATGGGATGGAATGGAATGGGATGGATGGATGGATGGATGGAAGGGATTGATGGGTGACATTGTCATTTTGTTTATATGATTCACAAACTGGTGAATAATCTTATTGTAAGTGTTACATGAATTCAAAATGATTAAGTTACCAAAGTATATTTAACCCTAGAGATGTTAAGGACTCGACGTGGTCACACTTGCTCATAAAGTTGTATAAGACTATCTAGCTGTACAAAATACAAGGTAGTAAGAAAGTACCCCGCATATGTTATTATTTATAGACCTAAACTGTCTTTTCTGGAACACAAAGAAATATCCAATGAACTATTATATGCCTAAACTGGAAAAAAATAAATGTCACAATAAACCAATATAGGCATAAACTGGAACAAACAAAGACGAGTATCATAATGAATCAAACGCCAGCAGGGGTTTCTACCTACACTTTTAGGGTTTAAAATAACCCTTTGTTGGCAGTTTTGTTACACTAACAAAGTCGACCTAAATCTGAACAAAAACAATTTTTGACAAAGAAAAAAAAAAACAAACGAACATACAAACAAAAGGTTACTGACCACAGCTGGTTCTTTTCTTTCTCATCAATCACTGGAATGTGTCTGGCGCACTAACGAGTCCCACTCAGGAGGAAATTTACTGTCTGAGGGTCAATGAGATGAAAGGTGTGGGGGTGGAGATAGCTGCGAGTAATTTTTGATATTATGGATTTGCACAACGATTTTGAATCGTTCTTTAAGAAAGAGAAAAACACAACTTTGAAGAAAAGACTTCTGAATATGATGATTTGCTTAGTTCTAAATAAATTGTGGGTGCTATAAGGGGAAGAACTGCAAATTTCCACGTTTTATACATGGGTGAAAAACTGCACTATTGTTTTTTTGTTTTTTTTTAGTCTTCCATGTTTTATGTTTCTTGAAGTTCTTGACTCAAACCATTGCTTTGGACAACACTGGCAGTTCCTTCTGATCTTTTAAAGTGAGATAATAAAGGCTCAAGACTAAACCTCAGGACAGTGACCTTGAACATATTTTAAATAAATGGAGAACTGTAAAAGTTGTTCTTCCCCCTTAGTTGTCATGTGTTAGAATTTAAAAGGATTAAGTAGAAAATCGCCTTTTTAAATACCGATGAAATGAAGCAATTAATGTGATTATAAGGTAATGCAATTTAACAAAAATGATTCCCATGACTGAGAAAACGTTCTAGA
The DNA here is from genome assembly GCA_039654565.1 of Peronia peronii. Taxonomy (NCBI): domain Eukaryota; kingdom Metazoa; phylum Mollusca; class Gastropoda; order Systellommatophora; family Onchidiidae; genus Peronia; species Peronia peronii. The sequence continues at coordinate 504 of JBCEWB010078986.1, read as the reverse complement.
GAATGCATGATTGCCATGGAAACGGCGGCCATCTTGGATTTTACACCAAAATTTACGAGTGATTGTATTTTGCTCAATCATTTCAGAAGTAAATGATTAGATTTTTTTTGTTGCATAATGCTAAAGAAAATATCAAATATCTGGCGAACCCAAAAGTTGACTGGGCAATGATCTTACAGTGACTTTCAAAGTTGGGTATTATTTAAGCAACTGCAAATTTTGAGTGTGACGGTCAATTAAAAAAATCTAAGAAAATCCTCCATATATCAAATAATAGTTTTAGCCAGCAGTTTGTCGAAATGGAAGGAGATGAAGTTATTTACCAACTTTTAAGACTGTCGGTGCAAAAACAAAGAAAATCGTAAGAAAATAGTATTACATTTGTCCAAAAAAAAAAAAACAGTTCAGAAAATTTGGAGCCTCAATTTTTTTTTTTGAGGGGGGGTGGGGGGTGGGGGGGGGGGGGTAGGGTACTTTAAGATAACATTCCAGAAATTGACAAAT
>JBCEWB010078975.1:0-12928 GCA_039654565.1 Peronia peronii | reverse complement strand
GCATCTTTTAAGAATAAATGAAAACATGTCATTTTTGACCCAAATTGATGATTTTCTACCCGCGAGCCCCCTTAAAACTGGAGGAACTTCACACTTCAAACAGAACCTTGCTTATGCAAGGAAACAATACTTTCAGACTCGTCCAGAGGGACAATTTGGCATTTCCAGTTGTAAGACAAGTTCATGCCAGTGCTTATGGTAAACTGTTGGTGAAATCTTCATTTGAATAAATTGCGCAGTTATGTTAGTAATTGTCTTTCATATATTCACATAAGATCACAGATATGCAAAATCGTCGGCCGTAATAAAATTTTTATGACAATGACTTTGTGAAAATGTGAATGTCATTAAAAAACTGAACCGGTTGTTTGAGTGGGTGGAGTGAGTCACGTGTCAGGGAGATGTCGTTGAGAAAATCGGACATTACTGGTCCTCGGGTCACAGAAAGTTATTTGTGAATGCAGTACCGATAAATGGCTTGGCACAGAGCGGTCAAAGCTGAGTAATATTCACACTAAAGTCAGGTACACTCAATTACCTTTCCTTTTTCACCAGTAACTCTAAACATGAAAAATTGGATATCCGACTCATTTTAGCTGGTTGTGCAATATCTGGTGGCAAAATGGAAACGTTCATGTTTATAAGAAATGGTTCCAACTGTGGTCACTGTGGCCAAAGGGCTGGGTATCTGCTCCTTGGTGAAAAACTTACCTTGCAGGTTTGAATCATACTGGGGGTTTCCGGGATAGAAAAGGTTTAGAATCTGCTCGCATTTTATCAGTGACTTTGTGGTAGTGAAACTTGATGTCTGTCTATCTCGTTCAAGGATGAATATATTTTGAAGATGTAAATTACTAGCTGGGCAGTTATAAATTGGCTGAAGAGTCAGTGTAGACGCCCCTGCCAGGCAAAATTTCCAAACTGCAAATTTCTGTTTCAAAAATTTGTTGTCACCAAATTTGGCACACAGTTAAAGCTGGGATAATCTTACTTTCTTGGAATTGAAAGATTGTATGCATAATAAAAAAACAAAAACAACATAGTTCCATCTGGAGGTGAATATTGAAGACATGAACTTTGTTTGTCAGAGTGAAGTCTGAGAACAAAATAAATTGCTAGAAAGTTGATAAGAACAGCAAAAACCTGCATGTTGAAGCTGAAGAAGACAAACATTTTGACATAAAGTTTGCTATGTATGTTGATGTGACACAAACTGTGTATGACCTGACCAGTTGGTATATGTTTCTCCCCATCCAGGTTGCGCTGGTCTGGCCTATCATCTACACCATTGTCACCATCTACCTGGTCATCCTGCCGCTGTACGCGAGCCCCACTGAGACAGGTAAGCTGTCCACTCTGCTGCTAACACACTGCACCTTTTGTGTAGCTGGAAACTTCATGTATGTCATTGCGGATGTGAGGGTTCAGAGGAATAATGTTCTGTTTATTTCTTTTCTCTCTCTCTTTTTTTTTTTTAGTATTCAGAACCTGTAGCTCTTCACTTTTTGCAGCATGTGGAGCTCGAAAATCATATCCAAGTAACTTATCATTCACGATGAATGCTGCTGTGCTCACATACTGGAATTGGTTATTTTGTAATAAGTGAAATGAAACCAGATCATTGTTGTGATATTGGTGTTATTCTGGGTATTGTTTGTTATTGTTAATAACTGTTAGAGTGACAAAGAAAGAGAAAATGGTTGTCTCTCAGACTAGGAATGTTATCCTAAATAAATTTGTCATCGTTAAGCAGTAAAATTGATCTTACTTTAGTCTTACCTAAACTTTGCAGAGTGAAGCATTTTCCAGTATAGACCTGGTCACACTTTATCAATCAAATTTGATCATGAAATGAGTAAAAAAGATTAGAAATGAAGCAAAAGATAAAAGCTGGATGAAGAAAACGACTAAACCATGTACTGGAAAATGTTGTTTAATTATAATCTTATATTGATGCAAAATATTTAAAAGTGGCATTATCATAGTGGACAAGACTGTTGCTCTTATATTGCGTACTATAACAGATGATTGTCTGACTTTGACAGGTATCGGCTTGGGCATTATCTGCACTGGCATTCCCGTCTACATTGTCTTTGTGGCTTGGAAGTCAAAACCAAAGATTTTCACCAGATACATGGGTAAGTCAGAGCTGTTGCTCAGTCAGATTCTTTGCTCACACCTCTTGCAATTGTTATTGCTTGTATCAAGTCTGTGAAGTCCTACATTACACACATTCTTTTGAAGTCCTTCAACCTCCTGGAGCTGATTATCTTGGTGGGAATTTGTGCTGGCCATCCTTGGGTTATGTATCGATAAGAAAATGGTTTCATATGGGTGCGCATTGTTTACTTCATCGGAAAGTGTCTGTGTTGCTGTTCAGTTAATTATACCATTCTTTTGTTAACATATTTAAATAGTCTGATTACAAAAAAAAATTTCCAATGCTAGAAATTTCTGTGGCACCAATTCCATGGTTAAGGTTAAATTCTGCTGTTTATTAGGACATGTTGATTGAAGATCTTGCGATTATCTCATCCAATCAAGGGAAAGATAAAAAAAAATCTGGGGATATTATATTACAATATCCATTATAAGTATGTGGATTCTGGTGAAAGAACTTTCAAATCAGTGGGTTCATATATTAGTGTGGCGTGGCATAACTTTGGAGGAAGAGAATAGAAGCAGTGACATTTTGCAGTCTGTAACTTTAATTGGCTTGTTATATTGAAGAAATTCCTATGGTAAATCTCATAAATATCTCAAAATGCATGTACTGTATTTCCACCATCGCTATACTTGTTGACATAATATGTATGTTTTTACCACTGTAATTTATAGCATTATACACAGTTTTCATAGCTCAAGCCTCATGGGGGCCCTGGGTATGTAAGTAGATAGTAAAAGCCAGCCATCAGTGGGATGTCTCACATGGAATGCCATTGTCGACGTTTTAGGGTTGATAGCTCTTCTCTCTCTTCTTGATCCTGTCTTCTGTCCTGCTCTCTTATCTCTCTTTTTGATGCGTAAATGTATCTTACCGTTTTGGCACAATTAAGATGTGATCGTGCTGATGTGGTGTTAAACCCCAACATAAACAAACAAACCTTAGCTTGTGAAATGACTTCCCTCATGTCATTATTTTGCTATGATTGAGATTGTGATTAGCTGCAGAGGATTCGTGTGGAGTTCTTCCCTATAATGTGCTGGATCACTGCAATTTTAATGTGTTTCCATCTTTGTTTCAGATCAAATGACGATATTCTTCCAGAAGCTGCTCATGGTTGTGCCAGAAGACAAGAAAGCCACCTAAATGTTTTGGTCAGGACTGTGCCTGTAAGGGGAGAAAGCTGCCTAAAACAGACTGACAGGGAGCAAGACAAAGTGTCTGGAAGGGAGAGGGGGTAGGGGAATAGGGGGAAAAGCGGTGGGATATGGGGGTGTGATTGTCCAACTTTCTTTGTTGCTCTCCTTTGCTGGATAGATTGTGTGAAAATGGATGTAGCGACCCCATTCAGTCAGGAAAATCAGGAGTGGAACTGTATGGATTTGTGAGACTAAGTGAGGAAAGGAATAAATCTCTGTTACTTTTACGACTTTTACCACTGTTACTTGACAAGCTTTTGTTTTCATTTCTAATTTTCATTTTGTTTGATGTATGTATGTATGTTTGTATGGAAAGGGCGGGGAGAAATTTTTAGACCTGTATGTGAAGGAGTTGACAGTTGTTTATAGTTTTGGAATTTTTTTGTTTCTTTTTCTTCTCTTGTCATTATTGTTAGCTGATTTTGGTTTATTGTTATTGTTGCCGTTGATGTAAATGTTGGCCGGTCATCATGCTGGTTATATCATACAACCCAGCACATGAATTACCTCAGCCAGTTGGAATCATGTTCTTTGCTGTTTCTGAGCTGGTTTTGTTTTAAGTCTACATGTATCTTGTTGGAAAATTTACATGATAACTGATCTTTCCGTGTGTTGCAGTGAAAATGCAGGTAGGCAGCGAGACTAGATCTAGATCTAGCTCAGTATCAGAATTTGCTGCAACTACAAATGACTACAGTCAGTCCCATAGAAACATACAGTATATTTAGGGACATTTAGTATAGTTATATAATTAAGTTAATATATAATCAGAACTTTTCATTTGGTTGAAATATTGTGCAGTCTAGTTTTCAATTGTCAGATAATATAACATAGTGTGAGACATCATAATTATTCCAAACATTTACAATATAGTATTCACTTCTCTACAAGATAGGAAATAAAAGAGGAATGTTATTTATGAATTTATTTTAATAAAATCCACAGCAAAGTGTGTGAAGTTCTGACTTATTTCATAAATATTACATGATGCACTGTATATCATGACAACTTTGGGGGATATTTCAGTATCAAACTTTTTAGAAAGTTAAGTTTTGTTGTCATTCTAAATCAGACTCAGTTTAAGAGAGAGAAAGTTTTTATGTTTGAGTTAACGATTGCAGTAAGATATTTTTGGTTTTGTCTTTATGTGCATATCATATTTAGAGGGCATGTTCTAAGATTGAGTTTTAAGAATATATATGTGATCACATGACATTGCAGCCTGTCGAAAACAATAATGCAGGGCACTATACAGGGCGGGAGAAAAGCGGGAAGGTAGAGAAAGAACTGACATGAAAACATCAAAGAGTGGACCGGACTCCAAACACACCAACTGCTGCCGGCAGCCGCTGACAGACAGCGATGGAGAAGGGTCACCGTGTCTGCAGCCCTCAGGTTCCCCCTATGACTGCCTCCGCAGTCAAGGGGCCTTATGATGATGATGATGATGTGATCAGTCTTTTATTTTCCCGCAGGATTTGGAAAGATCGGGCTTCAGAATTTCACAAACCCAACACAAAAATGACTAGCCTAAGCACTATGTGGTGTGCAGTGGGAAAGAATGAGGAAGTTTTTTTAACATCCAAACTCGTGAAAAAATGACGTCAGAAAGAAAAATGACAGGTTTTTCAGTGAACATTTTACTTCTGTTCTTTGCTGTATTAATCTGTGTGTATTTCAGTGCTATTTGTCGTGTTGAACTTTGGAGTGACTGGCAGCCGTCAAACTGTCCTCTCGTAGTTGGAAATTGATCTCAGTTCCCTCAGCCACCAGATCTATCAATGAAACAAACAATGAATGTGTAAATCAAGGGCATTGTCTTCAGATTGTTAGCAGCATATTACTGCTTTGTATGTGTAACCCTTGTGTTGACATGTGTTTTATTGTTAATGTGATATTTGTGTATGTATTTCTGTGTATATCTTTGAGAGATGTTCACATCATCTATACCTTTTTGAAAATCGGTCGAATGAAATGATTGAAAATCAGTCTGATGAAATTGTTAATTTACTGCTATTTAAAAAACACAAATCAAGTAATGCCTAGAACAAAACATTGTGAAGGACAGAAACACAAAGTATTCTCGGATTTTGAGTTCTTTGTCAATGAAATGAGTTTTAAACACTTTGTGCAGACAAAGAAGATGAGTGGATGGTTCACTATCACTCTATGATGGAATTATCCAGTAATCGAAAAGAAATGACATGGCTTGTATAATTAAGTGACATAAAGATCTATGTGGAAAATAGTCACAAGGGACAAGGTTGCTGTATATATGTATGTTTTAAAATCAAATGCTGCCATGCTAAAAAGAAGGAAGCATATTCAGCATTGCAGTACTTTCAAGTGGTTCTGGCAGTAGATCAATTGCTAGATAAGTTTGTTTTGATTAACTTTAAAAAGGAAAGAAAATAGTGTGGAAAATGTAAATTGTGTGGAAAATAGGACAGGGAAAACAGACATATTTCACAGTTTTATGTATAACTTATTCAGGTGGTAAGGGACTGATAACCCATTACATGTCAGTGAAAACATTGGTTTATGTGTGGATGTCTGTCTATCTACATGACACTGTTTCTAATGGCTGACTTGGATAAGGTAGCCCAACAGTGAGTATTTAGTTTACATTTGCAGCGTATTGGAAGCAGGGAGCTGTTGAATGTTCCAGTTGTACTCGTTTTACAGAGTGTTGGATATCTTGTGTATGCAAGTCACTGGCAGGATGTATGCTTTGGCTCAAACACATGTTTTTCTCAGGCCGAACTCACAGTGACTCTGCTTAACAGTACACCTATTGTCAAAATATCTGGCATATTTACCTGTTCCACTCTGGGTTCCTCACCCTGCCCTCCCCTGTTCCATAGACTTCCAGAGCAAATCACAGCTATTGCATCATGTCAATGTTAACATGTTAGTGACACACATAAATGAAAATTTAGAACAATCAAACTTTCAGGAAAAGAATGTAAACATAATCTACAGATGGAGGTCGCCATTTGTCTTCATGTCAGTACTAGTTGTTGGTAGCAGGATAAACCAGGGCAGTATGGGAGAAGGAATGAGAAAGCCTGCGTGGTATACCAGGGCAGAGGTTTCATGAGGTTATGGGGATATCAGACAAGCACATTAATTATCCCAGCATACCACAGGCAAATGACATGGTGAAGGAATGTGAGTAATGCTCACTGTGTTCTCACCCTTAGACTTGCTGCACATTTAGGGTTGCTAAGTAGTGGCTAGCACGAGAGAGACGAGAGTCAACAAAATAATAAACATCCATGTACTTCCCAGCCATTCTCATCAGTAAAGATTTCTCATTTTCACTTCAGTCACCTCTCTGGTAAAGAAGAAAGAGCTTTTTGACATATGAACCTAACTCAGTGATGCTGCCAGTCGATGTCGCTGAGTGAACGAATGCACTGTATTTGGCAGTGTGTGAGGGGCTTGAATATAAAGTGTGTGTTGACCAGCTGAATAGATCACATGGTGGGAAATATTCCAACCAGATGTTCAAAGGTGAATGGACTACATGAGAGTGTGTATGTTAGTCAGTCATATTGACTGGCTGAATGAGGTTGTTCTGCAATCAGTTGGGTTATTTCCCTTTGCCAAGGACCCGAGATATACGTGTCAGGACTGTCAGTATTACACAACTATTGTGAAGAGAACAAAAATCACTTGAGCTCCTGTTGTTTGAAACAGGGTGGTTAAAAAAAAAAAATGGTGAAAAAAAAATATTAGTATGAGAAACAGAAAACAAAACATGTTCTTCATGAATTTTTCAGAATTTTCTGTCACTCGTGTTTCAAACAGCAAGAGAAAAAAAAAGATGTTTGTCTTCTTTACAATGCTTATATTATACTTGTTGTACCGGGCGAAAGGAAATAATTTGGCTGATGGTCAAAATGTCTCGCGGCCAGTCAAAATGAGATGCAAGTCGCTGAGCTAGAACCGAGAAATTAGGCTTTGAATGTGATGAGGGGGATCAGACATCGAATTTCTTTTTTTATTACAGAAATCGAAAGTGCATTCATTTCTGAACAAGACAGTATCGGTCTTACCTTCGATTAATAAATATTTCTTCATTAAAATTGGGGTTTTGTGAGGTAGATATGTAGATTTATGTGTTCGACTGTTTATTTAAACTCGATTTTCTCGGAATTTCGGTCATTGCAGGGGGTCCCCCCTTGTCTTTTTAAACTGCAAATTATCTGGCGAGAATAAAGCTGGCTCTGAACTTTTTTCACCACGTGAAAGGGTATGAAATAAGCTTTCACATAATACCAAAAGCCCCATATGGTGAAAAATCGACATACGTCTCATTTTGACTGGCTGTGAGACAAATGGTTCATTGTATTTAATATTAAAAGGTCATGTACCCATAGGGTGCTTGGTAGTTAGGTAGCTAGAGATCTCTTGTTTGATGTTTGCTGTTTGCTATCTGTGCTGTACCTCACTTTGCGAATTGTTTAGGTTTATGTGTCATCAATTCCTCATTAAGTCCCAGAAACAAGCCAGTAAAGAAATGAGTGAATGGCACAGAATGTCCTTCACTGGAAGAAACCGTAATGGTTCTTGGGTACATTATTCACCAACAAAACTATCAAATTCTCTCATATGTACCAAAACTATCTAACTCTCTCATACATACTAGAAGTATCCGTAGGATGTATTGTAAAGATGGCTCAGTGGATGTCCACTTATGATGCAGAACTTGAGACCACTTCATGTAGAATTTACTCAGAACAAAATGAAAAATTCTGAAGATCTGCAATATCTCACATAATTTCCTGCAATAATTTCAGAAACTAACAGAAAAAGTCACTTTTTATGTTTTTAAAATCATTTATTGTTTTTTAGGCCTTGCTATAGTGTAGGCTGATACACATGTATATTGAGTTGTCAGGTGAATTCAGGTCATATCCTGTTTCTGTTAAAAAGTTCCCATTTGGTTGGTAAGCCAGGCCCATTGAAGCGATCCATTAAGTTTGCATGACATAAACAGGATATGGGATTGATAATAAAATAAGTATATATGTATGTATGTGGTATTCATTAATAGTGTCATCTAAACATTTTGTATGTTTAATCATGTGGGACTATTCATACATGTGAAAAGAATATAATACAAAAGGAATGAGTGAAGATTTTTGTCTGATCTCAGGTTTTGTCATTTATATAAACAAATATACAGTGGCATTGAGCGCATTAATTATAGAGTGTGATGATAATTTATTAGTACAACTATATGCTATCTCAGTGAGGCTTGCCAAAATGTTACATTTCCGGGCAGTTTAAAATTAAACTTTTCGATATATTTGTATGTGTCTCTCAGAGAGGTTTGTTGTTTCTCAGTGTGCATTGTTCGCAAGATCGTAACACAAATCTTGAAGTCATATTGAATGGTTTTCAGAAAACTGGACAAACCAGATTTGTCTGAGTCACCAATCTGATGATAAAGGCAAAGAGGAAAAAAGAAAATCAACTTTTGCCTATTTTATATTGGGTTGTTTTATCAATGATGTATGATCCAGACACATAGCAGAGTGATGTTTAATCAAAACCTGCCGGAAAGTGACTTTGGCATTTGTTTTACAATTCCGAAGATATGTGATGTATCCAATTTATAAAAAGAACAAGATTTGGTTCTAGCATTGAGGACATACATGTAGATGTCATTTTCAGAGTCATCGTGTTTTGCCCAAAACAATTGTCATTTGTTAGAGCGCTTATCTGTATATTGTCGCCGCACCTCCAACTCTTCATGGGACATTATGATGAATTTGTCCTACATGCCATGAAATTGTATATAATGTAACAGTGTGTGCTATATTATTATACACATGTGTTCTTATCTAGCAGATCTCCCTAACTAAGACCTATGAAGAGCTTCAGAGTTTATTTCTATCAGTAAAGGAATTATAGAAACCTGCGGGTCAAAACTGTGGTCCATGTGGGGAGTGAAAATGCAAACAATGCAGTGTAAACAAATTTAAATTTTGAGCAAACTTGAGTTTTTGATTACATACGCGTTCCTGTGTTTTGGTTTTTAGACTGGTTGTATTTTTATGTGGGATCATGAGGGGATAAACAGCACCAAGCTAGCCTTCCTGAAACAGCAGTATGCACCTGTTTTCAGAACTAGAAAAAATTGACCTTGTAGCTTATACATGTATGTGTTTTCACTCCCCTCATATATAATCTGCATGTTATTTCATATGTTTGTCTCAATATGACATTGAGAGGTTGATGACGCATTTTCAATCAAGAAATCCATGGCCATTCCGTTCATCCCCATTTTTTGATTGAAATTGCTGACGTGGATGCCTGTAACTACATGTATATGCAATTTATGGTATCGCTATTTGGTGAGGGTTGAGGGGCCATCTGAGCGATACATGAAAGCCATTCATATGATAGACATACACAAATAAACATTTTCCATTCTGTAATTACTTTGTTCTCTGTTATGTGTGGTTTAACGAATAATAGACTCATTTCAACTCATCTCATTTATGTGAACATCTTAGTCTATTTCAGTGATTGTTCAGATTTTTATTCTGCCCCAACTATGGGTCCTCTGACTGTAGGGAAGTTTCATTTTCATTCCTCATTTCTGTGCTTTTCTGCAAAAGTTTTAAATATGGTATTGATCTAACACTTTCTGTTGGAAGGCCGTCTGCTGTTAGGAGAAAAGTAATTGTACATGTACAACAGTGCGACTGATGATGTACATTAGGTACATGTACTTTATTACCAACCATCATGCAGCGGGAAGTTGCAGACTGATATATATGTATATGATCGATTTCAAAAAGTCAAGGTTAGGCCGAATTGTTTCAGAAGAAAGAATTGGAGTGCTAGCTTTTTTTTATTAATGTATTCATTTGTGTCCAAGTTCAAGAAGTGACAGATTAGGTCAAACTGGCAATAGAAGATGGGAATCTTTGCTTTTGCTCTTGAAATACATGACATTGGGGTAGTGATTTCTCACCCAAATATATTAAGTGATTCTCTGAGCCAGTCGACCTTTTGACCTGCGGAAACATGAGATGTATCAGGTATCTTTTCATGTACCTTTCTAATGATACATGTCGGATTTCCTTTTCATCTTTTGGATTGTGAATGTCGCTGTACTGGTACATCTTTTGCTGGCCATTACTTTGAACAATGACTTTGTTAGGATTGTTAGGATTTGTTGAATAATTACCACCTGATGTGACAGCAAAACTCAAGTACATTTGTAACTGTTTTAACTTTAAGTTGGTGTTTGGAGCAGTTTTATCAGTAATATTGTTATGTTAGCAGACAAGACATTTCGTCCCAGTAAGTCTCTAAACACATAAGTCCCCAGAGGCGAATTTTACACGAGAGACAAAAAACTTACTAAATCGAAGTGAAATCATGAATTGCGCGTTTAGATCACATAACAAAAAGTGTAACTTTCATTGGTTCCATGGATTTGATATTTATAGAGGAAATGGGGAAACCCATTCTAGTTTAATAAAGCCAAAAACGTCATGACCCAATTTTCCAGACTTACGCGTTTAGAGACTTACACTAGGGACGATTTGTTTCCTTCATTGTCACACCTCTTGGAGTAGGGAAGTTTACAGTGTCAAACATCAGCGCTCTCTTGGAGGGCAGTCTCGTTTGATTGAATTGGTTTTATTACAAACTGTTTCAGCCTCTACCTATCTTACCTGCGTGAATTTCCATGTGCGATGTATCACTGGTCCTACCGCTAGGGTAAACCAAGCTACTGTAGTTTCTCTTTGTCACTTTTTTTTTTGTGAAAACAAAACAGAAATGACCAACACTAACATCAGTATTTGAATGAAGTAAAAAATATGTAATTTCACAAAATTTGGCAGCTTTCCAGTTTGGTTATGTGTGCAGCTCGTATAAAAATAGTTTCATAACATTCTTTCCTGTGTTAGCTGATATTTATGTGGGTGATTGGGATGTAATTATGTTCCTTTACCTTTGTACAGTTAGCTTGTTCAGAACTTTTGGTATTGACTCATAAATGTCTGATGTTTTTGCTCTCAAGTTTATCAATGTACATCTACTTGCAATAGGCAGGCATTGAGTCGTAAAGAAACTACTGTTGTAATAATGTTATGGTATCACGTATTTAATCCTCACTTTCACATCTGTAGCATAGACTGTCATAAATTATTTATTCTCTCATAAGGTCAAAGAGATGGGGTATTTCAGTTAGACAAGAGATATGAATGCAGTGTTGATGAAACTGTCAAGATTTAGTTGAATTGATTGTTGTCACTGTATTTTAGTGCTTTAGTTTATTTTTGCGTTATCTATCAGTTTTGTCATTGTCATCATCTTTCACATTCTTGTACATTTCTTCTCCATTTAATTCTAGCAGAAATACAGTACTTTCTTTTTTTTTAAAATTCATCACTCCTTTCTCCGAGATTTCTGTAATAGAAATGAAACAAGTTTCTGTGGCTACTTCTCAGAAAAGACGAAATGTTTCTCATCCATTGAAACGAAGCACTTATCTCCATGGTCTTAAGATTTTTGTTCGATACATTTTATCTCCAAAAAGAGAATGCTTTGTGTGTCTTCATATTAAATGAACGAAATAAAATTTTGGCTTTTAATTGATCCAGATATTTCAAAGTTTTATTGTGGATTTCATTTCAGTAATAAAGTTGCCAATACGTCAAAAGACTTGGGTGTTATTAATGTTACTGTTGCTGTGGGTATTCTGAACTTTTTTCAGTGACTGAAATAACAGCGTTTTCGATGCGTTTGCACAAGTAGGGGAGGGGTTTAAAATTTAACCCTTCTGAAAACACTTTTAAACATGTAAATTTACCAGCTGGCAGATTGTCAGAATTCCGACGATTGTTGGAAAACTTACAGGTCTAGTGATTGCATGAAATGCAGACAAATGGCATGGCTCCTTCAATGCATAAATTGAGCAGAAATGGAAGCAGACTCAGGGCAACATTGTGAAATCATTTTGTCAGTTATTATCCTTGTAACTAATAAGCAGTACTTGTCACTGATATGATATGACAAGACCCTTGCATTCTTTTTATGCCTGTTGACCTCCTGCAGATGGGTATCTCATTGACAAACAAAAAGATTCAACGTGTAAAAATCTGTTTTGTTTTTTTTCTTTTCATTTAAGCATGGTCTAGCATGCATTCTGGTGTCAACTACATGTTATAGTTACTATACAATCAAAACTCACTATCCCATGTATAGTACATTATTTTATCACTGAACAATATACCCTTTTGTTGAGGATGAGTAAAATATGTCTTCCGCCCAGGGCAAATGAGTCAGAAATTGCACCGGCTGACTGCAAGTCAAGGACGTTTTTGATTATACTAAAATTTTTTTTTTTTTCAGGTAAGAGAAGGTTGCGTTTTCTTTTTGTGGAAACAAAATTAAAAATTTTGGTATCTCAGTCAGAAAACAGTTAAAAATGGCCGTAACTGAAATCTCTCAGTGTGACTAGTCTGACTCATGGGCCCTGGACACAAGACATATGTGATAATATCTGATTTATTTATTTATTTTTTTCTTA
>JBCEWB010078964.1:0-12928 GCA_039654565.1 Peronia peronii | reverse complement strand
CCCCCCCCCCCCCCCCCCCCCCCCCCCCCCCCTCCCCCCCCCCCCCCCCCCCCCCCCCCCCCCCCCCCCCCCCACCCACCCAACTTATAAATCATTTTTTGTTTTAGCACTCAAAATATTAGAACTTTATGTAATTCCCAACTTTAAGTGATCTCCCTCCGCTAACTCCCACTCCCGAAATTTATCAAAAGCTTGGTTTGACGCCATCAGTGCTCTTGACGGATTTCATAAATTCCTTCATTAAACAGATTGTCCAAGTTAAATACTTCAGATGTTTCTTTTCTAGGACGGTCAGTCCGTCTCAAAGTAGATTATCGCGTCAGTGACGTAAAAGGTGCACACAAATGCTGTGGGAGATATCTTATCTAAAGAATGCCAACGCAGCAGTGAAAAAATGGTAGTCTTGAAAAGGCGATACCTGTTGAAGAGCTGAACCAGGGATTATAAAGTTGTTTCGCTGTGGGCCAGAGGACGGAGACTGGGACGGGATTTTCTTGTGTTTCTAGTAATGGGATCAGGTATGGATATCTAAAAGAAGACTTTCACTTTCGTTTATTAAGAAAATTATTTCTCATTCATTGAGCTACAATGTGTTTTAATACATTATTTTCCTCTCTTTTGATGCTCTGACACATTTATTTTCCTTTATTTGATACTTTGTCTTTAATGCAAAATGACCTTATCCCGTTTTGGTCGACTATACCAATCTCTCTGCTTATTATTTATTTATATAAAATATTATTATTGATTTGAAGCTTCCTTACTTACCTACTTTTCTCTAAGAGGATCAGTAAGATTTATCTCTGTGCATGAAATGAAAGCGCAAAGCTGATGATATGAGTTTAACTTTGTATACTTTTACTAGTGGCAACTTAAAGAAGGTATAAAAGGTGTTCGCTGTAAAATATTTCTTTGGCCAGCTCTCTATTCTTGCATAGTACTGAAGTAGAAGTATTTATTTATTATATTAAGATCGTTCTAAATCTTCCTTTGTGACATCGAATGGCGTGCCAATGCTAAGATTTTCCAGCACCGCTCAACAATTTTGACTACATCTTTAATATGATTTGCAGTATCGTACACCAACTCGAGCCGAAAGGAAAACCTGTTGCTGAGGAGCATTTTCCGTCCATCCCTGAAAAATTAATGTTTTATCTGAATCTCAGTGACAGAAAATCTGCCTGTGTTACAACCTCAAGACCACCATCATGTATTTTAGGTTAAATATCAAATATCTAAACATCACTTTTCTCCCCCTCCTTTTTTTTTGGTTCTCCTTCTCTTTCTCAACATCATCTTCATCATCACCATCGTTTTTTTTTTACTAAATATCTTGAATTTCAAAACAGAGATTGCTGACCGGTAATTAACCTAATATTATCATGATGGAGAACGTCAAAATGTAGTTCTGTCATCATAATCATTATCACTTTACAGAAATGTCTTGAACATTCAGACAAGGATTGCCAGTAAGTTTGCTAATACAAACAAACAAACAAATAAACAAACAAATATGCTCAAATATGAATAAAACATTTTTAATCTTCCAAGAGCCACATTTTCGAACACATTAGATTCTTCGTCAAAGTGATCATCAGTACCATCACTGAGGCTGAGTAGTGCATGTTTTTGTTGTTGTTGTTGTTGTTGTAAAAATCGTATATACCCTGGCCTCAGTTGCCACACTACGTAATTTATCCTTCTCGAAATCTGAAAAAAAAAACGAAACAAATGTACATTACAGAACATATTTTTATAGGGTATCTATTCTGATCTCTCTATCCCGAAGTAAAAACTGCCCTTGCGAATGTTCCTTATAAGTTCCCTTGTAAGCAAATTCATTACGATAATTTATAAGGTGAGTAATTTATGACACGCGCCGCCTGGCTTGACATCCTAATCCAAGCTTCAGAACGAAAGTGGCTTTTCTATAAGGAGAAACATGCATGGGATATTATGGCTTTCCATATTCTAACGGGACGTGGTCGAGCTAAGAGATAGTTCTTGGTCGTTGTCCTCCATGTTAAGAAGGTTGTAAGGAGATCAAGCACGTGACATTACATTTATGGCTGGGTCACAATTTCATGTAAGCCAGCATAACGGGATATCCTCCACAAGACAAGGTTTAAACCATCCGGCCCGTTGGTTTTAATTGGACCCTGTGCTACGGTATCTACTCTAGTTCTTGCCAAGTACAACAGTTTTTGCATGTAAATGTGGAAGTTTCTTTTAGAAAAATATTGAATGTGAAATAATACTAAGAATATTTCTGGTACTTTTAAAAATAAAAATTAGAGAGGAACTAACTTTTGATGTCCTTATTCTTCCCCCACCCAAGTACCTACTCGCAATCGGTAATATTGTAAACCAGTAATGGTTGAATAAGCCCCTTCATGTACCTGACAAAAATAACAGTTGAAAAATCTAAATGTCCCATCCAACTTGGTCTTACCCAAGGAGCTTATACTGGAGTGCGGACTCATGACGCGGCCTTAACAAAACACAATGTATCTAGCGTGCCAGTACAAGCGCCATGGCCATGGGGTTAGATGTAGTATTGTTATACGTGAGTTTCGTTTAGTTTTGCACGTGGTAATATAACAACAACGGCGTTAAGTCTTAACGTTAAATAGGTTTCTTGCCCTCATGGCCATGGCTCCACATTCTTCACGCGTGATGCCATCAGTCCGCTCTCTAGTATAATGGTATAAGCTCCCTGGTCTCACCACAGACTGAACACTATAGGCAGTGTACTAAAGCTTTGTATCGATGAGTCCTCACACACATTTCAGAACTTTCACTTCGCCACTAATTTGTAACAGTCGTGGATGGCACTGATCTGTTGTTGAAGATGTTGGGCAAGGGGCCAGAGAAATCCAAACTGACAACTTTTCCAGATAAAGAGTTAAACAATAGGCATTAGCTTTGACGTAGAATAAAATGATATCGGTTAGTAGAGCTGACTTTGTAAAATAATAATAATAATAATAGTAAAAAAAAATTTTTAACTAAAAAAATAATAAAATGTGCGTATAATTAATTGATCGATGAAGCAGTGGTTGTTCCTTGTGGAGGAAAGAGTGGCCTTCAAATGATATAACTAATGTCGCTGCAAACACGGCCAGTTCACATTCTACGCTTCAGAAAGTGGCCTTGTGAGGCGCAAGGCTGATATAAAAAGTTTCGGAAGGGTAGTAATGGGAGAACAAGGGGACGCAGTGGCTCTGTGGTATGGCGTCTGCTCACGGAGAAAACGGGTCGAGATCGACTCGCGGGTCCTGCATCGCGAGATGGAAGGATACGAAGATCGAAAACCCGCATTTTTTCAATGACTCAACGGTCCCCTGGCTTCCAGTGGGTGGGGAAGCCCGACGTCTAGCCTTCTCGGATAAGGGCGAATATATTTCGGAGGTTCGTGTGTACGTTACGCACGTTAAAGAACCCTTGGCAGTTCAAAATCGTGCCACTGTCCGGGCAAAATTTCCAAATTCCAAATTTTTACCCATAAAATTTCTCAGCAGAAATTGGCAACTTCTAAAAGCCGAGATAATCCTACTTCCTTTGGATTGAAAGGCTTGAGAAAAACAAACAAATAATGGGAGGACGAGAGAGACAAATGCTGTCTAGAGAATAGACTTACAAATGTTGATGTATCAATGCGCCAAACTGGAAAGATATCATGTGAATTTTTAAGACAAAAGAAACGAACGTACAAACAACATGCATGATACCTCGAAATGTTTCAATTTAGCAGACTTGAAGACATTTTAACATTAATTTCGTCCAAAGCTGACGAAATCTCTCGCGTTATAGATGGAATAAAGAAAATAAATATCAATTGCGACATTCATTTATTTTTAAAAAAAAAGAGGAAGAAGAAGAAGAAGGTGAAGAAGAAGAAGAAGAGAGAAAGAAAGAAAAACTAGAGACACTAAAGAAAATAAAATGTTGAAGTCGTACATTCAGAAATGATGGCATGTCAGGAGCCACAATATTACCTCATTGGCCATAACTATATGAGTCATTGCTTTCGAAATCTGTGCACAAACAGAAAAACAACGCTGGTACATGTGTCTAGAAACTTCATTTTATCATTTTGACCTGATCAGACGTTTGTGTGACACCGCTGTCAAGGTCGCACAGGCTATAAATTATGATGAAGTTACATTCAAAGGCTGGCACTGTTCTGCGGTGGGAAGGGAGATAGGCACGGTGAAAAATTGATGATTTGGGGGAGGGGGAAGAGAGGAAAGGGGGAAAGAGGGAGGAAGGAACGAGCGGAAGAGGAAGGAAAAGAAATGGAAAGTCGATGTAATATACAAGTATTGTCCTAGCATTGATGAAGTACGAAGTGGCTATTCGTCCGTACGTATGAAGATGTGATACCACTTCCCCGTCCGTACGATATTCTCGTCATGCGCATGCGCGAGATTAGCCAATCACGGTTCCCTCCACTTTCGAATAGGTTCAGGCCACCTCATTGTCTTATTGTGTCAGTCAATATAACATAGATCTACAGTGCGAAATGGCTGAAGAACTTCAAGTTGGAACAAAATTGGATCTAGATCTAGATTATATTTCTCATAAATCTAGATATAGCTCCTACTCCTAGATATATTTATTCGTCGAGATCATGTTAGCAAGGGCTAGAGCTGAATTAAATGATAGTAGTAGAAGTACTAGAAGCTGTCTCTGTCCGAACACGTGTCCGACCTGTAGTTCTATTCTAGATCTAGATTTAATTAAATCTAGAGGTAGATCTATAATCTAGATCTATTACAAAACGCATTCCACATCATAACCTACTTTTGCTTGCTGACAACACTGGAGCATATTTCAGCAGGTTGTCTGAATATTTATTGTCTAAATGGACACACCTTCTAAATCATATCAGAATATCAGATCTAGACAATCTATCCACCCTTGTTTGCAATTAAACAAAACTGCTACATGTAAGCTTATAGATCTAGATGTGTCATAGAGATGAATGATAAATGTTTTACAAATGAAATGTAGATCTAAATACAAGATCTAGAATCTAAAGTTTGGGAAAAGTATCATATATAAAAAAAAAAAAAAATTACGATAGCCAACGTTTTCTAAAAATAAGCCTATAGGCTAGATCTAGCACATTGCGACCTAGGGACTCCCCAATATGTACATAATGTATATAAAATAAATATCGTCTAAATATGTATCGTAACTCTGTCTAAATAAATATCGTTAAATATTAATGTTGTAAAAGTATTCATGCAAGGAAATAAGAAATAAAGACCGAAGGGCTCATCCTGTGTAGATAGGGTAGGGAAAAATAGAGTAGGAGATACGGACACTAGGGATGTGACGTATCAAAATAACAATAGCAAGGGACCCACGAGTGACCAAAACTATTTTTTTTTTTTAATTTATTTTTTTTTTTTTAAGGAAAAATATAATTTGTATCAGTTTGTTTGTTGTTTGTTTTAAACAAAACCCCGTCGAGATAACCTCCACTAGGAGATTGAAAGACGTATTATAGAACGTAACGTAGATCTATCAGGTAGTGATGTGACGCAACCGAGTTTCAAACCCGGTCCGCCGGCCTCGCAGACCAGTATCTTATCCATTAGACACGGGACTTCAGTTCTGATTCTTCAATTTCTGAAGTGGCACTGAAAGGCTTATTATACCTACATGTATATATTTAGTCGAAGCCGATTAATTTTAGCCTAATCATCAAGGAGTGGAATCTGTGCTCTATATCATGTCAACCCCCTCCTCCCCAAGATGTTGGCTTCAGGTTCATGCAAATTTTTCCCACTGTGGGCCTCGCACACAGAGACTGCCTTGTTCTAGACAGTAATACAGGTAGACAAAGCATCGCCCTTCCCAACCTACACTCCCCTCCCCCTACACAACCCCTTTC
This sequence comes from Peronia peronii, assembly GCA_039654565.1. Lineage (NCBI taxonomy): Eukaryota > Metazoa > Mollusca > Gastropoda > Systellommatophora > Onchidiidae > Peronia > Peronia peronii. Next base: position 7,023 of record JBCEWB010078964.1, on the reverse strand, counting down.
CGCACAATAACCCTTTTAGTTTACATCATCAAGGCGTTGGGTCTGGTCTTCCTCGTCCGTCACAGGGACGGTGAAGCGGTATCACATCTTCGTAAGTACGTACGAATAGGCCTGGCCGATACAGTAAAAGTTTAAAATAGGGAAAATGGCGTGGTAACGGGAGAGAAGGTGTTCAGGGTGAGTCCGATAGGGAAGCGATGGGAATGGCTCTGGAGAATATAACAGCAAAAGGAGGAGAAGGAGAGGAAGAAGAAGAACAAAAAGAAAGGAAAAGACGAGGAACAAGATGAAGAAGGAAGAAAGAAAAAAAAAGAGAAAAAGAAGAACGGAAAGGGAGAAATGAGAGTAAAGAGAGCAGAGGACTAGAGGTATAGAATCTCAAGATGTCCCTGTGCTCCATGTTTGCATACTGGTGCTCTCTTGTTCTAGGCGGTGATGGTCATCGGTAAATGGTATATATTCCTTGGGAAAACCTGTAGCAATAGTAAAGATTAATGACCATTTTGAGGGAGGAAGGGGAGGGGAGGTCGTGATCTTTTGGTTTTGTTGTTGTTGTTGTTGTTGTTTGTTATGTATTCAGTCTTTCTTCCAATCCTAAGAAAGTAAGACTGTCTCAGGCAGACCTTGTTTTTTTTTTTTTTTTTTTTAAATAGATTTTCTTCAAATGGTATTTGGCTATAGGGACTTGATCCTATGTCGATACTCAGTTTTATTACAATGTGTGGAGTTTTAATCCCTAAGTAAGTCCATTTCTGCTTTATATCGAACCTCATAATGTCACGAAAGAGAGAGAGAGAGAGAGAGAGAGAGAGAGAGAGAGAGAGAGAGAGAGAGAAAGAGAAATTATGTTAAGGGCATTTAGAAGCTAATGAAAACTATGTCCAAAATTAGGTGCCTCCGTTAAACTCGATGAATCGTTTCAAAAAGTCAAGAGTCCTCTCAAGGGCGCAGTGTATACGTGGATATCTGAATTTTCTCACCTTTTTGCCAGAGGCTAGGGTGTCAGTCTTCCCCATTCAAGACGACGAAGAACCGTTAAATCACTGAAAAACTCGAATTGGAATGTTTTTTCCATTTCACCGGTGGGATTCAACTACTCGACATTTAAATCAAGAGACAGACAGACAGACAGCTATTAGACAACACCTGTTTGTCTGTTCAAATCACATTGTTCAGTACTTAAACAGTTTTCACTTTCCATTTCACAATGGCCCAAAGCTTCAAGAGCTCTAAACATCTAACTGGGTTAATATCGGCGAGCTTAACCGGCTGAGTTATGTCCTCTTCAACAACTCATTAATTCGGCTTTACCTAAAACGTATTCTCTCATGAATGATTTTGCATTAACTAGTTTTTGTCACATTTGCAGAGATAGTTTTTAGAGAGCCTTTGGCTATGCACCAAGACACGATAGTCTTGCTGTTGTTTTGCCAGTTACCTTGAAAATAAACAAACAACGGTCAAGATGGCCCTACTTAAAAGATACATAAATATCTGTGTATACTTGGTCATTTCAGTTCATATCATATATCCTGTATGTTGATTTTGTAATGATATTTTGGGTAAAAAACCAGTTTTGTTTGAAGGTATGCTTATAGAAGATTTAATCAGTTGAGTAGTGGGCGAAATTTACCCTGACGTAACACGTATATTATTGCGTGTTGTCCTTTTAGATAGCATGCTGGGTTTTAATTTTATTTCTATACTGCTGGAAATAGACGTAAAACCTGCAACATTAAAAATAAGAAAGCAACGAAAACCTCTCTGTCTGTTCGTCTGTATGTTGGTCTTTCTGTCTTTCTGTGGTATGGACTGCACTGCTGTCAGTTTGTCTGGTTATCGGCCGTCAGTCTTTCTGTGCCCATTTCCACTTTATACAGTATCCTATACTCGATGGCCCCTGGATATGGTATGGCAATGACGTGCTTTGTTATATCTGCCTCAGTCGTGCATCTTTTGAGATTCTGAATCATTCCTTGTGGCTCAATCATTGTCACTTCAACGCCGCATTCATTTTAATGCTGTTTCTATCTTCCTAACTCACAGACCATGCATGCATCTACTACCACGCCTGAAGACTTCCCCTCGGTAATGAAGCTGACGTCCGTTTAGGTCCGGGCATGAAAGAACATCATGCATCTTAGAGCATAGCCAAGCGCCGTTGTAGAGAGCGCGAGAGACGGCCAGGAGCACCCCGCTAAACATGGAGGAGTATAGCGAGAGTGAGAACTCCGTGGCGTTCTCCACTTCATCCTTGGCCTATACCATCAGTGACACAGAACTGGTCAATGACTGGCTTCAAGGGAAAACTCCAGCAAACCAAACCACCAGATCGGAGCCAGAGTCGGTAGGAATTCATTTTAATTTCCATGTCACCATTATATTCAGGCTTCTGGAGCTTCGGAGCTGAGGTAACTCTGAGAAAGAATAGGTCAAAAGTGAATTTCAGTTGTTATATAATGACTCATTCGTTATAAAACGGTTTTAAAAGAGTGAAACTGCTTAAGAAAGAAATTAGACGAACATGAAAAAAGATAAGGAGATTGAAGGAAGATCGAAAGAGAGAAGAGAAGAGACGAGAACATAGGACTACCCAAAATTCACAGAATAATATACAGGCAAATACTATTATGCAAAATTGAACAACGAATTCTCATGATCCCCAAACAGAGGAATTCTGCCTTCGAAATCGTAGCCAAAAGCGTCTCTGAGCTGTCACGTGTAGGCCTAAACACACACACATATGCACACACAGAAGCAAAGACTGAACATCGAATAAACTCAACACTTAGAGGAGGTCTACCGGCTAACCCTTGGCACACATACATGCATACACACACGCACTCATTATTCCGTCTATGAAAAAAAAGTCTGCCCGAAGTTGTCTGACACGCAGGCTCATACATTTACAAGCACTTTCAAATATATAATTAAGCAGTGAGACACTGATGGATTTAATTCCTATATCAATAAACAGAAAAGTTCGGCCCGACTCACTCTGAGTCAGAAGTTGTCCTATGGAGGAGATGAGAACAAGGAACGAGGCAACTGGAGTGGCAAGATGGACTTTGTGCTTTCCATGCTGGGCTACGCTGTGGGACTGGGCAATATCTGGAGATTTCCTTACCTCTGTTACAGGTATTCACATGAAATATCGTCTCATCAGTCTCTCTTTCCAGGGCTGAATTAATCGAAGATTTCTGTGACCAGCCCTGTTACTTTCCTTTGCTTGAAACCAGGGGTGTTTAACAAGCTATAGAAACGAAGGGGGGGGGGGGGGGGGGAGGAGGGGGGACCCACTTCTGCTCTCTTTGCTTGAAACACAAGTCATGAAAAAACTCATCCCACCCCCTCCCCAAAATACTGTTAAGAAAATGTTTTCTTTTTATTGGTTTTTTTTTTTTTTAATCAGTTTTCGAATGACAAGAAGTTATGTGATTTTTTGCTTCTCTACACTGCTTTGCTTGCTCAACCCCTCTTGTGTTTGGCAAAGAAAAGTAAAACGACTAACTGTCACAACGATCTCCCTCTGGTGTCGACACTGTGTTATGCCGAAGAACTGGCCATAATAGTATCTAGATTTATCTAGCTCGTACTTCGCCTCTGCGATATTCTGTCTCACTAAACTATGATTTCAGTACCGGCTGTGCTAGAGTACTGAACAATATGGTGGTTCCTTTACAGTACGTGCTTCAGTTGATCTGTAGGATAAAAATCTCAATTCTATTTTATTCTTTCTTACCACAACCTTTGTGTAGGGTTGAGCTGGAGAAATTGGTACTCTCTGGAGGTTTCATTCATTTTCGTGCATGTACTGAAATAAATTTATCATTTATTCTTCTATGGCGTATCTCAAGAAGGGCTTAATGCATTTCATGTCAGACTACGCCAGAAGAATGGTCCAATATTTGGAAGTTTCCATAATTGAATAGCACATTCTCTTAGGTCAGTGTGGTCCTCTTCCTACCACCGATAGTGGTAAATCTTCATTATTATTATTTTTTTTTTTTCAAACTATAAAAGTATGGCTACAAGGCTTGTGCATTGTGGCAAATATGATTTAACTACCGTTACACATTTTAGTAATGTTCTACACATTGTCGGCGAGGACATGATTGATGTCTTAAAACGCATATGCAACTGAAAACAAAACGCGAGTTATAAATCCATAATTTGGAGGGATATTATCCATAGTAATTGTGACACACTTTTTAGACATCATCTTTCTCATAGTATTTAATTAAAATTTGAATTATTGCTTGTCCTTGTATTCCAAGACATGGTATTGATTTTAATTTGTAACATTCATTATCACTTTATGTTACGGTCAAAAATGTATCCACCATATATTTCAGAAATGGAGGCGGTGCTTTCTTATTCCCATATCTTCTGATGTTAGCTATTGTTGGAGTTCCATTGTTTTACTTGGAAGTTAGCCTGGGTCAGTTTTGTAGTCGTGGGCCGGCCAAATGTTGGGACTTTGCACCTATATTCAAAGGTAAGTCATCAGTGCCAATGGATTGAGTTACTTAGCAGCCATGTGGATGTTGTCAACGGGAAAGAAGATTTACGGGCAGAAAAATGACATGAGCAGGCCACACCTCTCGAGAGAGTTCATTGTTTGTGCACTATCTTATGCAATCCTGTGTTATCTTGTAGGATCTTATCCTATCCTACCCTATCTTACCCTATCCTATCCCTTCCTATCATATCTTATCTTATCTTATCCTAATATCTTATGTTGTCCCGGTCTGTCCTACAATGTCTGGTTTTAATTTGTAGTGTCTTATCTTGTACGACCCAACCCTGTTATATTTTACTTTGTCATTGCAATTTACACTGCTGTCTTACAAAATATATTGCAATAATTCTCAGCTCTGTCTTTCCATCATTATGCTGTCCTGTCCTGTCGAATTCTGTTCTTTCCTATTTATTCCACATCTGCTTATCGAATTACGCCAAATTGTTGCTAGCTCTCACCACTAATTTCTAACTTATCATTTTATGATGTCTGCTATCATCTTGTTTTCTGGTCATTTCTTGCCGTCAGCAAATACTTTTTGCACACCAAATTTTGTCCAATCCGGTCCATAGATATAATACATTTTATAAACCTTTTCAGAAATGCAAGGCAATCAGTGTTATACCCCCCTCCCCCACCACCCCGCACCCCCCTCCCCCTCCACCTCCTTATTCAATAAAGAATCTGGAAAGCCTATCTGACCATTCTGAATTTTGCATCAATGAAAAATGATTGTAGTTATCAGAGTGTGTTCAATTGAAATCCAATAAATCTTTGCTCTAATTTGGCAGCTGTCGTAGGTTTGAATAAAGATTTCGCCATTTTCCCAAAAGCAATACTAGAAACAAACAAACCAACAAACAAATAAACAAAAACTTTTGAAACACACACACACACACAGAAATGTTTAATTGCCGAAAAGATCTGTAGCCTATCTGTCTATCTTGTCTTGACTCTCTCTTTCATAATTTTATCTTATCCTGTCTTTCACCTCCACAGGTGTGGGTATAGCGATGGTCGTGACGTCAGCACTAGTCAGCATTTACTACAACATGATCATAGCCTGGGCCCAGTTTTACCTATTTGCTTCCTTCACCAGTAACTTACCTTGGTCCGACTGTGATAATCCCAGCTGGAATACCCCGGGTATGGACTGGTATATATATTATATAGATATTTTTAAAACATAAGAGTCAAACATAGAATGGGAGATCGTTGTGACTTATGACTTCCCTATGTCAGACAAGAGAGATGTTGAACAAGCAGGTAAAGGAAGAGAAAAATCATATTACTTTTTGTCATTCGAAAAATTGATCACCCCCAATAATAATAATAATAATTTTAATTTAAAGCAATAAGAAGAAAACATTTTCTTTAAACCAAATTTTTGTCGGAAAGGTTCACGACGTATTTTTTAAGCGAAGGGCGCATAAAGTGATCCCCCCCACCTCCCCTCTTCGCAATGCTTGTTCAACATCCCTTGTGTCTGGGAAAAGGGAAGTGATGAGGCTGGTCTTAACGATCTCCCATTAAGTAAAGTATTTGCCAACGTCATATCATCATCAGCAGCAATATTTCACAGAACTATCCGTTACATAAAGACCATCAACCAGTAACTCACCTTATAACTCGACAAAATGCAGCGTCTATAGAATTGATAATAACAATCCTTTATAACTGCCAAAGAAAATCACCAGCAGAGATTGAAAGCGCCTCGTCCCTTTGAATAACGCCTTTCACTGAGAACGTGACATGTCGATCTTAAATAATGAACGATGCCTACAAAGGTCTTTTTTTTTAAAAATTATTTTTAAAAATGAAATTTAAAAAATATTTTTAAAAGTATAGGAACACAGCTTGGGTGAGAGAGATGAGTTCCAACTACATATTGTTGACTGACAATATTAACAAAACACATAGACTATAATTGTCAGTTTGTCTATGCTGTTTATCTGTCTCTCGTTTTTATTAACATGCTTGTGGTCAAGCACTATATTAGATCTTGTAAAACAGTTAACACCATTAGCGTGTGTTTCAGTGGCGAACTAATTGCCTTTCGATGGCACTTAATTTAGAAACATTGTTTGGGCTGATTGTTGAGGAATCATTCTATTGTCGAATATCTCCTATTTAATAAGTATATCCACGACAGAATCTAGATCATAAAGCGCTCTCCAGTTACTTGAACTCTGAATGAACGTCGAAAATGGGCGATTTGAAAAGCGGATACTGATCCTGATCACTGCAGGTTTGGTCGTCTTTCGACAATTCGCATTGCAAAAAAAAAAGAAAAAGAAATTCGTGGCAGAGTGCAAAATGTGCCCGCTACGCGACAGATGGCATATATGGCGACCCCGGCGTGTTTGCAAGCGATACAGTTTTCGGGGGCGGGGGGAGCGGGGCGAGGGGGAGGGGGGGGGGGTGCACATAATGTATGTATGTATGTATGTATGTATGTATGTATGTATGTATGTATGTATGTATGTATGTATGTATGTATG
>JBCEWB010078953.1:0-12929 GCA_039654565.1 Peronia peronii | reverse complement strand
ACGCTTTTATGCCTGTGTGTGTTGTTGTTTTGTGTGTGTGTGTTGTTGTTTTGTGTGTGTTGTTGTTTTGTGTGTCTGTTGTTGTTTTTATGTGTGTGTGTTGTTGTTTTGTGTGTGTGTTGTTGTTTTTGTGTGTGTGTTGTTGTTGTTTTTGTGTGCGTGTGTTGTTTGTGTGTGTGTGTTGTTGTTTTTGTGTGTGTCTTGTTGTTTTGTGTGTGTGTTGTTGTTTGTGTGTGTGTTGTTATTTTGTGTGTGTGTTGTTGTGTTTTGTGTGTGTTGTTGTTGTTTTTGTGTGTGTTGTTGTTTTTGTGTGTGTGTTGTTGTTTTTGTGTGTGTTGTTGCTTTGTGTGTGTGTGTTGTTGTTTGTGTGTGTGTTGTTGTTTTTGTGTGTGTTGTTGTTTTGTGTGTGTGTGTGTTGTTCTTTTTGTGTGTGTGTGTGTGTTGTTGTTGTTTGTGTGTGTGTGTTGTTGTTTTGTGTGTGTGTTGTTGTTTTGTGTGTGTTGCTGTTTTTGTGTGTGTGTTGTTGTTTTTGTGTGTATTGTTGTTTTGTGTGTGTGTGTGTTATTGTTTTGTATGTGTGTGTGTGTGTTTTTTAACAACTTGTTTTGAAACTTGTCATGTGACAGCTCAGAACATGCGTACATCTCGGTATGGAAACGTTTTCAAATTCATCTGTCCTGCCACTCATAATGACTGCAACAATTGGACGACCCTTTCCGTATTCAGGTTTCATTAAATGCCATCAGTCAAAGAGCAATAAAACAAAAATAGGCAGATCTAAAGATACTGTGAAGTCTCGCTCTATGTAAATGTTTGTCATACTCGTGCAAATCAGCACTGCAAATGTCAAATCTCAAAATTGCAAAATAATAAAGTTATAAGAATTATTTTGATGAAAATGCCTTTTGAGAAAATCAGTATCTTTTTTCTTTCACACCAAAACACAGATCAAGAAACCAAAAGAAGGTTTTCCTTACTTCTCACTTGTTGACAACTTTATGTCTGATGCACAACTGTATGTAACCAACTGAAGTTGTCAATTTCATCCCAAACTTGAAAATGTTGATATTTATTTGCTCACACGTGTCATGTTATATTATATTATAATAGGTTATATTACGTTATATTATATATATATATATATTATATTATATTATATTATATTATATTATATTATATTATATTATACTATATCCCATCCCAAGGTGACCCACAGCGGCCAGGTTAGTTGAGTGAAAGGCCGGTCCATCTCGAGCACAGAAGTCGCCAAAGACATAGACTGGTTCAGAAGTGTGTTTTGCTAGACTTACCATCCATTTCATCACAGATGTTGTCCTTATAGAGCCTTTCTGGCGTTCGGTGTTGATGCATAATCGCTGATCTTTGTGCATGAAATAGACAGGCTGACTGTGGATAGACGTTTTGTCCCCTCTGAATGAGATTCAATTATAAGCAGAAGATTCTTTCTCACCGGAAATCCAAGTCCATGCCGTCTGGCTCCCTATGTTGTCAAAAGAACGTTAATTAGCTTCATTCATCCTTCCGAATTCCGTAGTTCTTGTTTCCTGTAGGGCTGTAATATAGGGCTGTAATTGCTGTCTTTGTTAGGTAATGACTTGATCAGGGTTGTTGCTGCATAATCCTAACATTCCAGGTGACCAAGGTGAGAGCTGGCATACTCTTCTTTTGGAATTTTCTTTGATTCCTTGGTGTTCGAGCACAGCCCAGTAGTTTAAATTTTCTGGCCCCAACACCCAGTCAAGTTTGGTGGATGTTTGGGATCGGCGCCCCAGTCGTCAGGGGTTGTCTAATTTAAGGTGGGTGGAGGTTGTGGAAAGGGGGGGGGGGGTGGATGGGGAAAAAATAAACACCTTCCAATTGGGACTTCTTGTACAGGCTCAGGTCAACATAAAAAGATTAAGAATTTGTGTGACCTTTTGTCCACAAATAGTTTCGGAAAAAACTGATCCAATCAAGACCCATCTTTGAGAACTTCCATCCGAGGTACCAGGCTGTTTCTCACCTCCTTTTCAACCTGTCTAGCACTAACTGACTGGTGCAGTGACGCTATTGAAGTCGTTTGTCCACCTCCAGCGGGAGCTTCTCCCACTCTGACCTTGTTTCCTCTAGCCTTCACGCCTGGACTCCCGAGGAGGTGAAATCACTCTTACGCCCCCTTCCCACTCCCCACCCCCCCTCCCCCGTGATCCCGGCGAGTTAGGTGAGGTTTCTGTTCAGGCTCAATTAAATTTAATAATCCTACACTTATAATGTATATCAATATCTAATAGTCAGTTGTTCGATGTGTGATACAAGCCTATCCTTGTTTCTTTTTTTACTTTTTGCCACCAGATAAATAGAATGTAAAAGGGGTGGAGCGAACGAGAGGGGGGGGGGAGGAGGGAGGTGAACCTTGGAAAAATTAGCCCCTTCCATCAAATCCCTCTGGCTTGTCTTCTCTCTCTGCCCCTATAAACATCTTTTCCCCCCCTCCCCCTCTCCCCCCCCCCCCCCCCCCCCCCCCCGTGCCGCCGGAAACTTCATGAATTTATTTCATATATAACTAAAACTTCATAAATGACATAAGTCCTTTAGCCTTTCTCTATCTCACTTTCTCTATCTCACTTTCTCTGTCTCACTTTCTCTATCTCACTTTCTCTATCTCACTTTCTCTATCTCACTTTCTCTGTCTCACTTTCAATTCTCTCCAATTTGTCTCTAAAATCTTGTTATATTAAAACTGTATACTGATATTATTTTTGAACTCTAATATAATTTCTCTTTTGTTTTCTCATGTGTCTCGGCCTGATGATATTTACTCATTCTCAGTTGTAATTAAGAATCTGAAGGAAAAAGTCTCTCTATCGTTTGAACCTGTCGATGAAACATCTACGAATTCATCAAAATTGATGTTTTGTTGTTGTTTTTTAAAATGATTCCTGGCCATGGTTTAACTCTGACATTTGATTTGTGCTATCCCACCCTCCATCGATTTCTATTGAATTCAAGTTCCTGACAGGATATTTATTTGTATTTTTTTTTTTTTTAAACTTTTAAAACTTTATGATCTATTGTTGTTTTCATTTCTTCATCAGTTGTCCACTTCAGCCAAGTGGGTATTGAGCTTTTTGTCTGTTTGTTTGTTTGTTAATTTATATTTTTACTCGTGGCCTGTCAAAGCCAAGTCTAGCGCGACCTGAAATATGGTTTTTGCTAAAAGAAAAATGCGATTTTGCGCTTTTGTTTTCTCTTAAAAGCCCTGCCTTTTCTGAATATAAAAGTGGTATCAAAAAGTCAACAAGTTTGACCCATGGTCATTCAACGTTAAGCCTAGCCCACTGTCAACCAGTAGCTCCACTTTGGCTGCTACATATAGTCATAGATCATCACTATTTGATTATATATAGGGAAAGACTGCATAAAACACTTGATTATGAACTCTTCTAGCAGTTACATGAAGCCCAGTGCCAAGGATGAACATTGGATGAACACCCTGAGGCGAAAAAAAACGGTTGAACATGCAGATTATCAGTGTAAGCGGTCTATAATAGTAATAAGTTCCTTCAGGCTTGTCAGTCTTTGTCAGGCTTGTCAGTCTTTGGCAGATAATACTATCTCATTTCTAGATATAAAAAACAATATTAAAAAGTCGTCATGTTTATGTTAACCTGTTTGGCCCATGGTCAGTCACCGGATGACCCTTCCTGTCAACCAGGGTTTGGCTCCCTCTGGCTGCTATATGCAATGATCGATCATCAATATGTGATTATATGTAGACAAAAAGTGCACAAAACACTTGATTATGACAATATCTTGAGCCCCAGTGCCAGGGATGGACATTGTGTGACCACTCTGAGGCAAGAGAAACTCACGATCACGCAGTAATGTAAGCTTTCACCAGGCGCTCTAAAATGAACTTCCACGTCCTATAAATAGTAAAATTTTCTTTCATTTCTACTGCTTCAGAACACAGTTGTGGACTATCGTACATAGTAAAGGTCAACATACTTTTGGTTTGGACGGAGAAATATAGGGAAACCATATATAGCCCGTAAGACCTCGAAATGGACTCTGTGGAAGCTCATAGTGACTGGGGATATGTAGGGCGCAAAATGTGAGAAAAGATATGACTAGAAAGCCAGGCAAATGAAAAAGACAACAACAACAACAAACCATACACGTCATGGAGAGCGACAAGATCTGGCATGTGAGAAAACGTTGCTTTGAGGCTGAAAACCCAGTGAGAAAGCTCTCCGTGTCAACTCTTGCCTTAAAAACAAATTTAAACGCGTTTTTCTCGAAATCCGGTGTGTGTGTGTGTGTGTGTGTGTGTGTGCGTGCATGCGTATGTGTGTGTGTGTGTGTGTGTTTTCTATTTTGCTGTCTCCTTTTTTTATTTTGACCAATTTTAACCAAACTTGACCTTCACATCATTTTCTCAAAATAAATAAATAAATAAATAAAATAAAACACCAAATGCAAGTTGCACGACCGTGGGTTTTGGAGAAAAATGTGTTTTATTATGAAAAAGTGAGGAAATTTGAAATTCCACTTCATGACTTTTTTTTTTTTTTTTTGGAAATTTCTAGACATTTTGTGCATATGAAGAGCTGCCACTACGTTTCGATAATCTGTCCAACAACCCTTGGCTGCGTTGCCATGACAACCGTTCCACAAGTCTTTTTTTCATTCACTAATTTAACCTGCCCAGTTCCATGAAAATTATGGTCTGTCTGTAATCATAACCTGAACAAAAAAAATAATCTCCACAACGTCTCACCCCCCCCCCCCCCCACACCCCTTAAAGCTCCAAGGTTACAATAGTGGCGAAGACTTTCATTCTTTCCCTTCTGCTGTTGCATCTGAGGATTATCATAGTGGCTTCATTTTGTATCCTATTGACGATTAAGGGGAGATGGGTGAGCGGCGAGATGCGGGTCATGAGAGTAATTTTGTGAATGCTTGAACTGGCAACCTTTTACCTTGACATTGGGATTCAGCAGATCCACAGTTTAGTAAAAATGTGGGGGAAAATTTTTGTTTTGTGTCCAGTTGCCATAACAGCACTGCCGTATTGGATTTTGTGTCCGTTAAATTAGGTAGATTCCAAAGCCTAAGGCTCCTAAAGTATTGAATGCAATCATTTAATTTGAAAGTTTACACATGAATAACATAGCTCTATTTAAAATATAATATGTATTTGTTGTCTGATGTTGTTTTGTTTTTTTTTCCTTAGTTATTGTTGTTACCAACCTTGGATATCCATTTGTGAAATATGTGTGAAACACAACATTCAATTTTCTTTCTAAAACGTGAGTGCAATTTTGAAAAAAGGGTGGATATTATTAAACCATATGCTATGGAGAATATATAGGCCTACATGTATCTAAAATTTAAAGTCTATTGGTTCAGACATAAAAAAAAAACCTTAAGGGAAAAGTGAAGGAAACACACATATTGAGAAAATTGCAGTTGAATGTTGATAATCTGTAACTACAATCTCTTACTGGTGCCGTGTTTGTGGTATAACGCAGATGATTCTGGTTCCAGCCGTTACTGTCTGGTACCAGAAGAGGTCAAAGTATCACAATGGCAAAACTCTAATTTTGATAGTTTACTCCCTAAACCTCATTTTCAAGACCTGCAACATTTTCTCCTCAGCTTCTCTATCATATTTTGTTTTATGCTCCGCTGTCATTTCTCTCCATTTCTGCTCCTCGGCCACTTTCAATAAAAGGACCCCTAGTGTAAAGTGTGTCTGGGTCCAAGAGCTTTCCATGATCGTCTTCCTGATGGCAAACCAAAGATCTTTCGGAACAGTCAGTGATCCAGTACTGCACACAAGAATCAGGGCTAGAATACGTATATGGAGTGGCCGCAGATCAAACGGAAGAGAATAGTTCTATCCAGTTTTCTATTTATTGTTATTTTTGTGATCAGAAATGGCACAACTCTCAGAAAAATAAAAACTCAAAATTGATTTTTTTTTTCCCAGCCCAAATCCGATTTCATGACCGACTATCCTCAAAGTTAATGTGTGAAAAGTCAACATAGCACATGCATCTATTTTTATTTTTGCAATGGTAGTTGTGATCCATTTTAACTATCAGACTCATTAATAGTCTTTACAAGAGCTGCTCTTGAGTTAATCTTTGTATGGTAAGTGTAATCTCTTTCTTCATACACTTTTGTTTTTCAGGTGCCTTGTTTGACTCGTCATGACCAAGCTATTCCTTCCCACTCTTACCAGTGCATGCATCTGTATTGTCTTGTTGATTATTACTCAACACGTCGACGTGGCAGTGGCTGGCTATGAACACACCTGCCTCTTGGAACATCGACCACACCCGGGCGGACTCTGCGGGCCTCAGCTTTCGAACACGATACAAGACATCTGCAGAGCGCTGCGAGACAGTTTCTTTAAACATTACATGCGAAAAAGAGATGTAAAACATAGTAAGTATAAAAGCAAATAGCTTGTTCTTGCATCGTGCATTTTGTGACACGGTAAAACAGTAAAATTAAATATTCATTCGCATCAGCGGAACTTCATACTCTCTGATATATTCATTGTGAATAGTTAATATCACTGAACGTCTGCTGCTGAGATGAGTTCAATATATAAAGTTATCTGACAGAAGTCAGCATACCTGGTTTGTGAGCGCATTTGAACATTTTTTACCCGAGCGCAGTCCGGTAGTTCAAATTCCACCCTTGGGGGCCACTCAGTCTTTGGTTCATGGCCATCATTTTATGGTAATATGGAGTCATTTTGACAGATATTGTAACATTTTATTTTTGTCAACGGAATTTGTCCCATTTCCCTATAAATTCAGTACTGCGCATGAGGAAAGTGATGTGCTTTTTCTTACACATAAGATCAATTTTTCAACACACGACATAAATTTTCTAAAAAAAAAAAAAAAAGAAAAGAAAAGAAAGAAAAAGAAAAAAAGAGATCTGACACAGGTCTGCATAACAAGATAACGATTTGAACATGGAAATGGTTTGCCACATGCTACTTTTGCACTAACTTTCATTCACAGTATGTTGGATACATTATTTAAGGGTCGCGACAAACCTGGCTTGATGATTGAAAACCACAAATTTCGTTTAGACAGAGCCACAAGAAAAAAATGGAAAAATACGAACATAAAATGCTTGAACTGTTGTACTACAGTCAGTAATTCACTAAAGCCACAGACTTTATAAACAGCTGTTCTATCATCAATGAAACGCGCCAATGAATCATCGGTTCGAAATCCTCCTTACATTTTACTTGTAAGTGAGCGGAGGACAGCAGACGTATAACCCAAAATGTATGTCACAGCACAAGTAGTCCTGAAGATTTTGTTACATTACCCAGTAGTCGAGTTGCCACTGGCGCCCAAAAGCGAGTGTTTATTTTCAACACGTGAGCGCAAAACGAGTTCATCCATGGTCGCGCCCATTCACCCTCTCGTCCACCTTCTCTTTCTTGTCCCCCGCCATGCATTCTATGCATTCACGTTAACTTTACAGCTACAAGCAGACAGTCAGTTCTTCATCATTAAAACTGCACTTTCTTCTGTGTGTTTTTCAGTCCAATTGCAGACTAGGGGAGGCAACAGTCACTAAGATTGATTTGCTCTTGTATGACCGAAAAGGAAGGTGTAGATATAGACTTAAACCTTTAGAACTCGCAATCTTTTCAAAGTTGTGAATGCACAGAAAAAAAGGGATACCTGTTACTTCTAGTACTGATTGTGTGTCACTACTTCTGCGTTGTCAGCCCACTAGATTATTGAAATCACCTTTTAGTTGTACCATCTATGCAGTCCAGTCACCATCTAAGACGATTACCCTTCAGTGGCGAGAATAAGTCTCTGCCTTCCTTTCCCCAAGTTCGCCTGTGACAAAAGAGCATGCGCATAGTCAGTGACCTTTTTTTTTTAAAAAAGAATTTTGTTTTTCTCGAGATAACAGGATCAGTTATTAGATAAGTAAGTATGACTCAAAACCTCGGCATCGACATTGCATTCTTGTTTTGATTTATTTTGAGATGTCCCAGATTAACGTCTTTTTCACATCTTATTTCATACTCATTCAGGCTGTTATGATTGGACATGTATACGGCGAGAATGTTCTCTCTCTCTCTCTCTCTTTTTTTTTTTTTTTTATCGCATGTTTTTTAAAAAACATGATGTATTATTGAGGCTTTTTTGTTTTTTCTTGGCTGGTTTCTTTGGCTATCTATAGACACTGTTTATGTTTTCTCCCACAGCTCAGGACGAGAAACTGAAAGACATTTTATTGAACAAAAGAGATGCTCTGTCACTCATATCCAAAAGACAAACTGGTACAACTGGTATCATCTGTGAATGCTGCTACAACGCTTGTAATATGATGGAACTGGCCCAGTATTGCTGAGTAAAAGATTTGTTAGTTTGTTGTTTGTTTTTGTTATTATTATTATTATTATTATTATTATTATTATTATTATTATTATTATTATTATTATTATTGTGGATAATTTCCTTTTTCTAAAAACAATTTTTGCAGTGCTATTATTGTTCTTGACAAGCAAAACTTCCAGATATCCAAAAAAGGGGTTTAACCAATAAAAAGTGAATGAAGAGATGGATTTGCATCCGATTTTATACTTTTTTATGTGCTGTTGCTAATGTTAATCAGTAAAATGTTGCAGTAGTCGTGGTTGTTGTTTTCACACTGAGCTTTTTAACCCTACACAAACAGAAAGAACCCAAATACCAACAGGAACCCCCGGCCTACACCAGAATGTTTTGTGAGACAAATTTCCCCTAGCTATTTCTCTTCTTTCTGTTTGTATCAGCTGAAGTGTTTCATACGTTCTATATACGTCTTTCAACCTCCAGGTGGAGGTTATCTCGATATGTTTCATAGCTGTACCCTGGATTTGCAGAATATGATGGCCTAAAAATTCAAAATTGTTGAGAGTTAACACCAGTTCAACTAAGATCCAGATTTCTGATATTTGATTTTGGTTGTATTTCGAGCAGCCAGTTAAAGCGTCCCGGCATGCCTCTATTCTTTCCACGTGAGGAATTGAATTATACATGAGAAATCACGTCTACGGAAATTAGTGTGGAGGAGCAGGGAAGGTTAAAGAGTTTTTTAGGTTATTGATATTGTACAGATGGTGTATCGTATCCTTGCAATTAGTCTGTTCGCAAAAAAAGGAACAAGGAGGTTTAAAATATCATCTAGGAAATAGGAGGCTTTTGTTATGGAGCCTGAGATAGAGGAGACTAGACCTCGGAAAAGAGAAAGTGTGAGTTTCTAAGTTATCATACAGGTTTAGTTTGTGAATTTTAGGGAGGCCGTAAAAGTAGGGAGTTTTTATGTTTCCTGTTAGTATGTTGTCCTTCAACTGGTCAGAAATTACTCCAACTCCAATTTTATTCAGTTTGACAATTTTTTGGGGAGATCATCTTAAAATGTTGTTTAGATCTGTCTTCAGAGAGCGGTTTGTAAATGGTGGGTCACCATCATTATCATCATCATTTTATAAAAAATGTCTTAAAACTTAAACGACTGTCTAATGGGTAACGACTCAAATACACTTTAAAAAAAAAAAAAAAAAGATATGAATAAGTGGATGTTGATCAAATTCGCCAAATTTTCAAGTCTAATTAGGTCTTCGTCAGGGCAATGAAGAAAACAGATATCATTGTCATCATGTTATAGAATATAAAGAACTCTCTAACCGGCAACCAATGAAACAACTGAAAAAAGGCAAATAACAACTTGCTTCTGATGTTGATGTTACTGCCAAATTTTCCAGTCTTCTTGAGGGCAACAATATAAAAATGTAAATAGGGTATTGTTGTGTGCGGGAGAAAATGTTAATTAAATGACTTGCCTGATGTATAGGAAGGGCTTTCAATGTTTTCTAGAAATAAATAAAACAGTAAATTTTTAGAGTTCGAATTTTTCATCTTCTGATTTATAATGGACAAATAAATGTGTAAGATTTTTCAATTCCCTGTCTTTTTTATTCCTTTGTGTATAACTTTTTAATATTGATCTCTGACATCACCGAAGATTGCGCTGTCTTTTCCATTGGAAGCAACTTGTGCTCTTCTTTTGATTACGTAATATGGCCAAAATCATCAGGTCTAATGCTAAAGAGTGAAACATCATCATCATCATCATTTCATCATCATCATCATTTCATGCCATCTGCCTGGCTTTGGACATTGTCATTCGTTGTAGCCGTTTCTTGTTGCTGTTACTATTGTCTCTATGTTATTGTCACTGCAAGTTCTATTGTTATCATATAAATGTTATTATTTTGTTATTATTACCACTGCTACTACTACTATTTTGTTTTATCTATTTCTGATGTTGTTGTTGTTGTTGTTGATGTTGTTGTTTTGTTGGGTTGTTGTTGGTGGTGGTGGTGGTGATGGTGGTGGTGGTGGTGTTTTGTTGAGTTGTTGTTGTTGTTGTTGTTTTGTCATTGTTTTGTTGGGTTGTTGTTGTTGTTTGTTGGGTTGTTGTTGTTGTTGTTGTGTCATTGTTTTGTTGGGTTGTTGTTGTTGTTGTTGTTATTGTTGTTGTTTTGCCTTGTTTTGTTTTTCTTGTTTGCTGCTTTAACTCACATGATGATGATTACACTGATGACTTGCACTGACTACTCCTGCCCGTTATTGTCCACATTACTCTCAGTATTTCTTTCATCATTATTATTTCTGTTACTATGACTATACTAATACTATAGTACTATTGCTACCACTACCACTTTGACTGCTGTTATTACCAACACTACTGGTCTTGTTATTACTATTATTTTTATGTCTTTACTTTTTCAGATCCAAAATTGTAAATGCACTTACATTTTTGTCAGAGGTCTCTTATCTACTGTACAGTAAATACTTTCGTGTGGACAATTTGAAAAACAAGGCAAAAGATTCAACAAACGAAAAATACATTCCGTTTAGGAATGATGAAAATCAAGGGCCAGTTAATGTTCGATGTCTTTTGCTCTGTCACTGAAATGACATCCCAGTATTTTCTTGGCCAGTATTGTCTGTCCGATATATGAAGGTAGCCCATACTTTCTACACTTTCATTAGCAATACGATCCTTTTCTATTTCCTGACTCCAAAGGGGAATGATAAAATCTCATTTGAGAGCACACACACACAACACACACACACACACACAAAGAACCAGTGGTCCAGACATGTACTTGTACTTCGTCTTTGTAGCTCTTGGGAACTGTTGTGTCTCATATGTTGTGAGTCATCGAGCACTCACCAATCATCGAGTGATCACACAGAAACTCATGGCGTACCAGCTAACTCGATTACGGTTTCGGTTAGCTTTCCAACTTCCTGTCGTGGTGGTTATCTCAGCTGTGCAAACACGCACAAAAACATAAGTTTGTGAGCTCAAAATGTTCTTCCCGGTTTATTGGACAGGGAGATTTCGACATCGTGATACTGACACTTGTACTTATTGTGGTTTAGACAAATCTACAATCGATCACAAACATCCTCATAACAATAATACTGAACATCAATATTACATCATTTCAGGACGTGGACATGACATGTGATAACTCATTATCATCGACAGGACCTACGTTGCTGATTAACATAAATAATCACAATAATCATATTATTGACCAATTTCTCACAGGGAAACAACTCTTGGCCAAGGGAAATAAGTAAGTCTCACAACAGGAACAGCAACATCAATAATGTCGCAGTCAGAAGAAATGAAACACAAGTCTAAGTGTCTGTGTTAATTCAATCTCTTCAATAATTTAGAACGATTGGGCGAAATCTTTCTTTTGTTCTGTATTCAGCTTTAACATCTGTGTTAATCGGCCAGTACAGATTTTCTATCAAAAACATGATCAGCGGATCTACTACCATTAAAGGCAAAGATGTTTTTTTAATTGGCGGCTGTTTTTTAGGGATTAAAATCCTTCTCTCCGTCTGTCAATCTATTTATCTATCTGTCTATCAATTCATCTATCTATTTATCTGTCTGTCTATCTGCCTATCTATCTGTCTATCTATCTACCCATCTACCTACCTATCTAACTATCTATCTATCTATCTATCTATCTTTCTATCTATCTATCTATCTACCCATCTATCTATCTATCTACCCATCTACCTACCTATCTATCTATCTCTGTAAATCTGTCTATTTATCTGGCTTTCTGTCTATCTATTTGTCATATATCTCTGTCCAAAAGCTAATCTGTTTATACATCACACATACTTCAATTATTTACTATTTTAAAATATACAATATTTATTATCTGCTCATTGCACTTGAATTTTAAATGAAAGGACAAATATCATTGAAAAAAGTCATATTTTGACAGTTTCACAGCTTCTCAGCTGATGACAAAAGTTCATGTATTTATTTTCCGGTTATGAAGTTCTTTTTGAACAGAGAACGCTGTGCTTAACAAAAAAGAAAAAATAAAGTGAAATGTTTGCATACAAACTACATAATATTTTACAGCCATTGATTTGCTCAAGCCATACAAACTGCAGTGGTGCCTTATTTCAGGATAGTTGATTTAACAATGAACAGAAGATTGGACGAGAAAGATAGACAGAATACAAGTAGAAAAAGATAGATGAAGAGATGGGGGGAAAGATATCATATATGTGTACAAGTTATAAATATTCAATGATTTCCTTTCTTTCTTTCTTTCTTCCTTTATTTATTTATTTATTTATTTATTTATTTATATTTCTTTCTTCTTTCTTTATTTAATGGTTTATTTATTTATTTTTTTAAAATATTTATTTATTTACTTACCTATTATTTATTATTTATTTATTATTTATTATTTATTTATTATTTAGTTAGTTAGTTAGTTAGTTAGTTAGTTAGTTAGTTAGTTAGTTAGTTAGTTAGTTAGTTAGTTAGTTAGT
>JBCEWB010078942.1:0-12929 GCA_039654565.1 Peronia peronii | reverse complement strand
CAGGGCTAAAACCTACTCATCAACAGTTCTTTTCATGGCTCTAACTTTTTTTTACATTACTTTTGCTGTCAACGCAGACCTAATAGGGCTAGCAATCCAGTCATACCAAAGGGCTTGAATTTAAGATAAACACAAAGTTTGGGAGCCATAGCAAGATTTCTTTTTAAAGGGAAATAATTCTGGAATAAAATAAAATGGTGCCTCATTAGTCATTCGAGAATTGCTCCCCCTCCCCTCCACCTCCTGTTAAAGACTGGAAGACGAACTCTCTTTAATCGAACCCATTAGGTTGGTCCCGGTAAATTCGATTTAAGCAGACTCGACTGTACATGTGATCTCATTGGTTGACAAGAACTTTACACAGTGTATAGTCTCAGTCTATTGTTGGTTTCCCTGTTACATAATATGTTAATTTAATTTTTGTCTTTGTGAAAATGTTCAGTGGAAAATGATAGTTAATTTTTTATTAAATCTGAACCTACATTTCTTTTTCTGTACACTTCAAACTGCTGTATCTCATAGTTGTTAAGAAAAACAAAAAGGCTTTGCAAATTGATATGCAAAGGAGATTCTCCTTCTTTTTCTTCTCTCTTTTTGTTTGTTTGTTTGTTTGTTCATAACATCATAATAATAGAGTATATCATTGAAATTTCAAGAATTCTCACCGCTGTTTCTTAAATTTTTTTTCTTATTTAAGAAAAACAAAATCCTTCATTACTGCTCATACATGTATCTTTTTTAAAAGTAAAAGTACCGGTAGGTTAAGTGCTGTGATCATGAGAAAGTACAAATGTGTTAATTCATTTTTAATATGAAAACTGTAAATGAATAAATGTATGCTTGTCTTTTACCAGTTTGTTGTTTACTTCCTTATGTTGTATAGTATGTTTTCCACTAATGACATGCAATATTTCCAATATGTCATCATTCTCAATCAGAATATGCCAGTGGAACATTCTGTTAGTTTTGGCACAAACAGAATAAAAACACTGCATCTCTGAGCTGTAGATTTCTCAGAAATTATTTCATTATTGTGTACAATATTTCTCTTTCCATGGCCACTCACATTGTCTGCAATACATAACAATGATGAAGAGAAGAAAATAGAGATGATACAACAATACAATAAGATCTCATGTTCTTGCCAAAACTTTTTTTACAAAACAGCAATAGTGGAGAAATGAAAAAGAGAACGAAAGAAAGGTTGGACCAATAAGTACATGTATAACAATCTGGAGTAAGGTGAGAAAACATTTGTGGAAACCCTGACTACCTATAAACTGACAGATATAGATGACTGATACACAATTCGTCAGAGGGAAATTGAGGGCTAATAAGAAAAAGGAGAAGGGAAGAAAATTTGAATTCTGTAAATAGTGGCATAAATACATGTGGTTAACAACTCATAACATTCAAACCCAAGACCAAAACACACAATATCGTTATTTTGCCATCTCCACAAAGTCAAGCTCTAGTCACTCATCAAGGCAAAAAGATAAAGTCCAGCTAAAAATAACACAATAAAATCTATGGAAGAATGGATTTATTGATTCTCTTGTTTTTCCACAAACTACTTGTACATTTCTATGGCAATAAACAATTACACTATGATGCTGAATATTGTTACTCTTGAATAAATACAGACACAAACAATGACTAGCTTCCTATTCTTAATCACATAAACATCCTTGACATGACTGAGTGTCACTCATTCAAAACAATTGTAGTCATCTTAAAAAAAAAGTCATTAGCGTGAAAAGAAACAATTTGAGATGTTTCTGCACAGCAGAAGTTACTAGAACATCTCATTTGTCTCAAAATATGTAAGGCAATGGCCTAACCATTTAATTCTCAGGTTAACATGTAGAGGAGTCAAAATAAACCTGTTTTGTGGACTATTAACTGAACAGACTGAAAAAATGCAATTCATATTTCTTGAAATATACTACAAAATAATAACGAAATGTTATTATTTCATTAATTGTAGTCCATTTTATGGGCCTCTGAAGCTTGGGAGTAGCCAGATTTGATTGTTCCAGTAATCAGTTCTGTACAGTTGAGTCTGCTAAAATCGAATTTGCTGGGACCAACCTAATGGTTTCAATTAAAGAGAGTTCGTCTTCAAGTTTTTAAGGGGGGGGGGGGGGAATTCTCGAATGACTTATGAGGCACTATTTTATTTTATTCCAGGATTATTTCCCTGTACAAAGAAATCATGCTATGGCTCCCGAACTTTGTTTATCTTAAATTCAAGCCCTCTTGTATAATTGGATTGCTAATGCTAGCCCTAATATGGGCTGCGTTGAAAGCAAAAGTAATGTAAAGACAAGTTATAGGTAGAATGCTGTTAGTTTTAGCCGTGAAAAGAACTGTTGATGAGCAGGTTTTAGCCCTGAAAAGGACTGTTAATGCTTTAGTCCTAAAAAGGGCAGCTGAGTAAGTTTTACCCCTGAAATGAAGTTTTAACTCTGAAAACAGTTAAAGGAAGCCATCACATAGTCTGTCAGGATAATTATAAGCGAGTCAACCGCAAGTGAAAAAAAAATAGCACAATGTAGAATCTGGCCTATCAGATCTAATACGTGTAGCACATTTACGCCTATACCTGTACTATAGGCTCTGCCAGGATGCTTGATTATCGATCAATTGCTGGGCAGCACTAGCCCTGGTACACTGTTTATCCCCTCCCCCAACCCTTCCCCCGTGAACACATGGCCTCCTTACACTGCGCGCAAGGCACAATACATCTAACCCCTCTTGCCCCATCCACAGCGCTGTCTCCTTTGTTTTCAAATCGCCGGCATCAGCATTGGTGGAAACCATGTGGAGACGACAATAACAGATATTTACCTTTGTGGCGGCGCTGACCGGTTCGATTTAAAGGAAACACAAGGTGATGGCTTTGATTTATGCGAGAGACATTTAATAGGCGCAAAGAGGAAAAAAATCTATTGTTTCATTTTTATTCGATTTATCAGAAATTTGTTTTATCAGAGTTCGGTTTGTGTGGACTCGACTGTATTCGTAACTTTTCCAAAAATGGGGAATATGGCTGGGCTTATGACTTTATTCTCACCAGTTTATGCATCTCTTATCTCTATACAACAAAGAAGATTGGAAAAAATATGAGGAATGAAAACTGTATTGGACATTAATTTGTTTAGACAACATGAGACATGTGGAACATAGCAGTTCATGAATAGCACTGAACTGTTGATTCAGAATCATAATAACCATTTGACTTGGCTCCAGACCAGTACAAAAACAAACTTCTTAAACCACAACAATAGTATGTGCCACCACTCTGACGATTCCTATAGATTTAAATCTTTTTGTGTTATATGTAAAGCATAAAGAATGATTGTTTGGTCCCTATCTGTAACTGAGCAAATGAATAAGGGAAATAAAAATTTTGTCACGATCATACCAAAGAGCCCAAGTCAGTGAGTGGGCTTCCACCACCAACAGCATGCTTTATGCTAAAGGAAAAGATTTCAACCTTTGCCTATTTCCCACTGTACATGGAATGCCACAATTTCTTTCATCAAAAATATGTGGTCCATATGCATGATACAACTATCAACTCATAACTTCCCGAAAAAGATTTAAACACTAAACTTATGATTATGATAACCTGCTAAATTTGAATATCACTGATGTGCTGAAATACAAATAAATACTAGATTCTAATGTGCTGAATGCATAGAGCTAAGTCATTTGTATGTCGACTGAAACACCAGAAGACCTCACAGTCACAGCTGATAACAGCTATAGGCCAGATTCTACACCGTGACCATCATATCAGTGCCAGTGATCCTGACCATATTCCCTACTGATAGAGATCCCCATGTACATACGCTGATTTGGTACATCTACGTTTCGCCTTTTTCAACTGAATTCTGTAGAATACGAATGGCCTATTATGACACATGCTCAGATTTATGCTTGTTTAAGAAAAAACAGACTATAATTCTAAGTTTCTCCACTACTTCAGATAATCTTAAAGGAATAGAACACCTTATTAAGCAATCTGCTGACTGCGGTATTTTCGTGCTCTCTGTAACCAAACTGATTATTCAAATTTTAAAGACAAAGAAAGTTACAGTCACTGGCTAAAAATAGTGCCCAAACCTTTTATCTAATTCACATTTTGTGAGATACGTCTAAAGCCAACAGAAAATGCTACCCTAACCTATGTCATTGTCCCTGATATCAAGCAAAAGATTTTAAATTTATGACAAAAATATTTTAAAAATTAAAATACTGAAATAATAGCCAGGTATAAAGCTCTCAATTACTGACCATGTATTTTTTTTTTTTAAAGTGACCAAAAAAATAAATTAATTGAAAATGTTGCAAACAATCTGTCCTTGACTGGCCAATATAGTTCTGCTAGTTTCATAGCATTTGTGGCAAACTGGCCAGGCATTAAAAAAAAAAAACAAAACAAAAGGACAAAAAAAAAGGCTTGTTTGAACTGCTAATACAAGAGTGTTACAAAGGAATATATCACCCATTTCACAAAGAGGCGTATGTAACATTTCTTTTTTTTAACTTTAGACCATCTGTATTCGCAAATTAACAATTATATTTTCACAAAGTTGACAACTTTTTATCTAATTTTCATGCACTGCTGTATACTTGTATAAGACCTTTCTTGTGAATGTAACGAACTTACTTTGATCTCACCCACAGCTGAATGTAATGATACGCCCTCTTGTGGGATTGTGATGACATAAAGTGTGCTTGATTCATTAAAACTTTTTTTTTCTTGTTTCATGAACAGCAAGCTGACTACCATCACTAACAAACTGAGAAAAATAGACAACATATTGCTATATTAAAAAAAAACTACCAAAATAACGCAGAACCGTGCATATCTAGTCAACAACCTCAAATAATTAAAGATACTATGGATTTTTAATGGTATTTCACAATATGCTATGACTTGGATTTCTATCTCTTAAGAACACTGAATATGGTGGAATTTTTATACACAATACCATAATACATTTTATTCTGATCACACAAACATTTCTCTAGTACTAATAATTATGCAAAAATCACTTCAAAACATTTATTTTACATTCCCAGCATGTACTGGTATATTATCTATATACATGTACATACATCAATAAAGACAAAAATGTGGCATACCTATAAATACAGAAATAAAAAAATAAATAATTAAAATGACATGCTTAAAATTGAACTTTTTAAGAAAAATAGTGAGAGAATATATGAGAAGTCAACACTAAATAAATTTAACATAAAATAAAGTCTATACTCTCTGGAAGAATATGAAAAGTAACTTTATCTCAATGACAGGATGTGTCTAAACATGAAATGTGCTAGTGTATGTTATGGGCATACATCCTCCTATTTAAAAATATCACAGAATAGACAAAGCAAAATAAACAACAATAAAAAAAAAAAAAACAATCAATCGATAACATACAAAATTAAATAATAACAGATAATCAAAATTTTCATGATATAGGATGGCAACATACATTTTCTGAGTGAAAAAAAAAAAAAAAAGAAAGTGAGACAATCCAAGCATCTCTTGTTATGCTTTTATTAGTTTTATAGAAGTTAGTGCATAGTCTATTTAGTGCACTATATTACTTCCATTTAGTTCATTCTGTTTGACTAATAATCACAACTATTTATGCTCTCCACACATATGAACAAGATGGCAACAATATGGACTGTTGAGGCTGCTTAACTTACAGAATACATATACATGTACTGCTGAAGTGTCAAATATTAAAATATTTTTTTGCTATGCTAGTTTCACTAGTCCTCCCTCACTCTTTGACGTTAGTTGAACAACAGCGAGAAAACATGGCTCTATAAACTAAATTTGAAATGCTGCTCTTGTGTGGTGGCCATGGAATGCAATCAAGTCTGTGACTGAGCCGTTCACAATTTTACAGTTCTTCATCATCTTGTGATGTTTCATACAGACCTGGATCTGGCTTTCATGGCAAACTTTGCATGCAATGTGCCCTTTGTGCTAAAACATTTGTGCTTTTAAAAAAGATAAAAATAAGCAGAGTTAAGAGAACATCAGAGAGTTTTCTGAAACCAAATTCTGTACAAAGGAATGCTATCTTATGAAATGTATTACATACTTAACAAACTGAGTGGCAATTTAAAATGGGTTAACAACAATTTTTTAAAAATATATAAAAACTCAAAATATATGACATGAACATTTTAAAGCAAGTTACAGCAGCAGTATGTGGGATTTACTACTATGATTTTGTCTTGATAAGGGTTAAATAAAAATATTAACTTTTATAAGCCTTTTCATAGAAACAACAATTAAACAAAACAAAATGAAAAAAAAATGCACGTTTTTTTGTTTAAAATTTGTTTAAACAGAGATTCAGAAGTTGTCAAAAATCAAAGTTGGATAAACAGCTTTGAAGTCTTTGTTATCTAACAATAGTCATGATAAAATACATGTACCCCACCACCATGGTGTTTAAAAAGGAAATCATGTTTCTGAATTTAAACAATGTATTACACATGTTCCTCATGAGAAAAAAACTTTGCTACTCCTACTTTTACAATCTGTGAGATACATGAGCAATGACACAAGAAACAACTGATCTCAGCTTTTTGCATGGCATATACTTAGACATGAGCTAAAAAATACTGCTCAGTTCATATGTCATCTAAACCTAGTGGCAGGGGCTTAAACATTTAGTTTTCATAACTAAACTGATGTGATAAGTGAAGTGTCAACATGTCATACAAAACATGAGGGAACAAGCAAATAAACAGGCTGATTCAGGACGTGCTTTTACTAATAGTATACAGGAAAGTTTAAATTTCAGCCAAGTCCTCAGCCTGTTTCTGTGTGGCAAGTGGATTGTCATTTGTTAAAGGCTCCTTATCTCAGGAAAAATCGATCTATCATCTGTGTAACCTTCCACATAAGACGCAGTTGAAGGACTTTTATATATGCACATGTAAAAAGAATTTTTGAAAAATGACAATGAAATTTGCCTGTTTTTTTTATTCAGGACCTCCAATCAGCAAATCGATAAGACATTTATTCAAATGAGATATACACCACTGCAGTGCCCACCCACTTGATCTATCCAGGGACGTTAATGCTATACATCTGTATGGCTACCTTTCCTCCATGTAAAACTCTTTACAGTATACATATATACACTGAGACAGATTATAACAATTTAAAAAAAAAAAAAAAAACAATAAATAACTTTATCCCCACTACTGACAATATCTGAATTGTATCTTCTTTGCCTTGAAAAGGACTGACTGAGTACATATATCTCTGAGCTTTAACCTACAAGGGAATCCCTTTATTTCCTACTTTCTTGGAACAGTATATATGTGTGACAGTGTGAAGGTAACATGATACAAGTTCACATGGCATGCATAAAATACTCAACCCACCCCACGGATTGGTTCTTGGTCCACTTGTTAATGTATGACGCAGGAAACCATCACATGAACTGGTAGATACAGTCTAAATATGTCACATTATACACAGTCCTCACCAGGCAGGGAGATAGCTGAAACACTGCTATGGTATACATGTTTTAGTGCTTAATGTATAGCTCTGTACAAACTCCTCTAATCGTACATGCTCATTAAACATATTATTTACACTGGAAGTGAAGATGTTTTTTCTTAGGATCAACAACCATTCTAGACATGGAAGTGACTGACAGGTGTCTTTCCTTAGGATCAACAATCGTTCACAGACATTTCTTGGTCACACTCTGTGCCAGCTGTTATCTGAAACCAACTATGTGGTAACTTACATCATATGTGAGCAAATCGTCACATAGATTTCCAATTCTTTCTGAACTATTCACTGTTTTTTTTCAATGAGAGCAGAAAAATAAAAAAACACAGACGCTGACTTGCACTCATTTCACATTTGTAGAGGATGGCCAAGTCTGAAGGAAAACAATTACAACTCCTCAATTGTATATTGCCTGATTAGGTCAAATATCACAGGGGGGTTCACCAGGGAGAAACTCAGGATTTTGCTAATAATGGGATCACCCTGTAATGAATATCTCAGACACAATAATCATAGTTCAGTAATTTTTTATATATATTATAGCATACTCATATCTTTTTCTACTGACATCAACAGCACTATACATCATTAATTTAAGATTTAGCTCAGTTCATCTAATCACACCACACCATACATTGTGGCTGAAATTGAAATCTTAGGTCTCCATATTCCCTGCTCATTAATTCACACAAACACACAAAAAAAAAAAAAATCTTTTACAAAACAAATTTTTGCACAGCATTTCGTACTCAAAAATAGGATTTTTTTTTCAATGTAGGATTGCCAAATGTTTTAGCAAATTCAATGACTGAGAAATATCTCCTGTCCATAGAACTGACAGTTCAAGTGACAGAAACACACCATATAAGTGGTAGCTAATCAGGCCACACGAAAAAGAGTCTAATACATACCTCTTTGATCATGCATATATTACATAACTAAATGAGTAATGAGATCACAGTTGATGAACACAGCCAGTGTATTATACACAGAATATAAACAAGTAAGTTGTAGATATTCACCTGACTATCTAAGACTGTACATAGTAGTATAAAACAGCTATTTACAGCAGTAACACTGGCTATAAAACTGCTACAATTATCTATTGCAGCATGCACAGTGTTGTAAGAAAACAATATTATTTAGCAGATTATATATGATATTGACCAGCCTGTTTTATCATGGTTATTATTATTATCATCACTATGTTGAATTTATTGCTCCAGGATGCAGTTACTGCACACTCTATATATAACATCCAAACAAAGGAAAGAAAGCTCAGGGTTAATGCATAATATATAGATAGATGATTTCGTGCCTATGCATAAGATACCATATAAAAAACAAAGAATCCATATAGGGCCAAAGGAAACCAAACATAAAAACAACAACAACAAAAATGAAAGCAAAAAGAGGTTTGAAACAGTGATGGCCAAAATAATTATCCATCACCTGCATATAAAATTACAACCTGCAAGTGATTTGAAAAGTTGTAATGTAATGAAAATCACACTGAGGTCATCTGCGTATGAAATATTATCTATGACTTAAATCCATGATACTTCACCAAAATTGACATTCAAATGAAATAAGGTTTGTCAGAGCATATTTCACTATGAGGGTGAAATTTAGCGATGCAGCTAATAATTGGATAAAAACTCACATGCCCATGATAATCACTTCATCAAAGCATTGGTTTTGACATTATCAGATATGTACAAGTGATTTACAAATGAACAAATACAATTCCATTGTTACATCTGGGTAAATTTACAAAAATAGGAGTGCTTCTGCTTCCTCTATCATGCTTCATGAGACATGTATATATCACTAAGTTCAATATACATATTCAACCCAAAAATCAGATTTAATTACAGACGAAATAACAGACACTGTGGGATTTATGACATTTAACAAAAGAAATTCACTTTTATCATTTGTGCTTTTGAAAAAAAGGTGTGTTTGGTCTGCTCACATTACTGCCATGGAAAATATTTGCTGATGTCTACTTCTGGATCATTTTCTCAAAGTGGTTTCGATAATTTCTTCCCATTTTCACTTTTTATTTTTTACCCACACTACATTTTCGTAATCTTAAAAAAAACTATCGGTTCAATTACAAAAGCATAGATTTTTATGAAGGTATGTTTTATAAACATCAGTGAGATGAATGGCATCAACTCTGTCTTGTTTAATAAACATGAGGTCTAAAAATGACCTTCACTGTTGGCATACAAGCCTCCAGCCTTGTCACTGCTCCGAGGGACATATTATTGAAAGAAATGTCGAGATGACGAAGCCTAGCAGCATTTGCTGAAATTGCCTCCAGTGACTGGTCTGTCAAGGCAGGACACTGACTCACATCAAGGACCTTCAATCGCAGGCACTCCTCCACCAGTGTTGCAACTGCCTGATCTGTAACTTTGACACATGCAGTGAGATACACCTCTTCCAGACTGGGGTTGTGGCGAGCGATTGAAACTATCCCCCTTTCTTCGATTCTTGTCATAGAGTTGAGACTTAGAATCCGAAGTTCTTGAAATCGAATGGCTTGTCGCAATGCAAAATTTGTGATCCGGTAGCAGGAAGACAGATTGAGCTCTTGAAGAGATTTCAAGTTGGACAACATCTTCAGACTTTCTCCATTTGCAGTTATAATGTGGGCATGGGACTGACAAATTCTGTGTCTCTCAATCACTCCTTTTGGTTTGCGGAAAATTTTGCTGTCTCGTTCTCGAGTGCAAGGACAGCCAGCATGGTCGAAATCAAAAGTGATGTTGGGGATGACACCACTGTCTGGCACATATCCTAGTATTCCTACATCAGAAATCTCTCTACAGTAAGGAAGACGCAGAGTGATGAGGGAGGTAAGATTGCTTGTTATGGCATGCAGACTAGCATCGGTCAACTTCATGCAGGAGCTCAGATCCAAGTGTCTCAAAGAGAAGCTGCTCTTGCATACCTCAATTATAAGTTCATCATGAATGTCTGGGCAAAATGGCAGGCTCAAGGAGGTCAGCCTTGCACTGTGGCAGCACAGACCTTTGATAAGATCTTTGTCATGCAGATTGGGAACTTCCCCTATGTCAACAGTATGCAGCGATTTGAAATCTGCAAGAGCATGGGTGTCACACTGAGCCATTTTCAAACACTTTCTCATCTTCAGGGTATGAAGTTTGGGTAGATTGACAGCCAATGTACTGAAAAAGGCCTTGCTGTTCCCAAGTTCCTTGCAACCACTTATGTCAATTATCTTCAAGGACTGCTGACCAGAAACCAACATTTTCAAACCTTTGTCTGACATCTCTATACAACCTTTGAGTGAAATTTCTTCCAAAGCCAACCCACTAATCTTTGCCAGAGAGCTCAATGCCTCATCATGTACAGCTGTGTAGCTTAGATCAATGAATTTCAGTTTCTGTGCCTGATCTTGAGCAAACTTGAGAAAAGCAGAGAAGTGCAACATGGCTGGACTGGTTTGATTCACGTCATACAAACCGCTGCCAAAGATCATATTGGTAGATGCTAAGGATATACGCTCTAGATTTTCAAAAAGGCTCACTAGTCTTAGAAAAGTTATATCTGTCATGAAGCGCATGCACCCTAGACCAAGTGTGCGTACATTCTTCAAAGTCTTCTTCAGAGTTTCCACATCCTTACTATTCTCCAGCAAACGTCCAGTGAGGAACAAGTTGTTACAGCGGGACAGATCAAGCTCGATCAGACTCGGGCATTGACTTAACAAGGCCAAAAGATTCTTTTCTGAAATCTGTTGGTTGTCCCAGTCGTCAAACTCCAAGTGAGTTAGTTTCCGGCTTACTAATCCCATGGGAGGAAGTTCTCCTGCCTTTGGCGGCACACACTTCACCATGATATTCTGCTGTAAAGCAGGATGCAACGCTGCATTATACCATGCTTTACAGACAAGGGATGCTTCCTTGCGGTCTGAAACACTCAGAAACCGCATGATGTAGCTAATAAGCTGCATAAAAGACAGAAAAACATAACAAGGATGTTAACAACATTAAAGAATATGTCATACTCAAAACAGATTTAGGTAATGTGCACCAAACTTTCAGGTGTAATAAACTCATTCATATGAAATGGTACAATTCTTTCATGAGTGAGCATATGAATAAATCATAATTTATTTCACTGTAACAAAAGGGTGTTAATGTATTCAACAGCTTTCCCTTCTATGATGATCATGGACATACTTCAGGGCCAATATAACTGGTGAAGATTTTAAACAGGTTTGACCAGCAATAATATATATCACTGACTTCTAAATGCTACTCTCAGATGGACAAGAAACTGCAAGACAACGATTTTATACAGTGGTTTCCACCTAAGAGCCCAGTTTCTGGGAGACAAAAAAAGCAGGCTCTTCGGAGGATGGGCTCTTAGACGGGGATTGAAAAGTTATGCAACCTATCTGGTCACCCTCTTGACTGCTAGGTTAGTTGATTGTTACTGTTAACTTAAGTTTTATTTATGCAAATAAGAACAGTTTTCTCCATTGTGTGTGTTTTGTAATTTGATAACAATTCCTGACCCTTCTTAGTGGACAATTTCATGAATAATGTCCAGGGCTCAAACATCAAAAAGAGGTTCCACTGACAGTATCTACATGCTATGGCTATCTCAGCCTATACGAGTGACTTAAGTGTTTAAAATTAGCCAGTTACCCTACAAGTGACTCAAGTATTTAAAATTAGCCAGATCCGCTGAGTAGGAAACAACGGACCAGTCAGGAGGCTAAACTTATCCCTCCTTATACACCAAGCCAATCATGGGCAGTGCCTCCGTGTTGTCAAACAAAGAAATGGTTATGGGCTAATCAATATGTGGCCTGATTATGCAGTTACACATCAACCATCACTTCGTCTCCTCGTACCTCTTCCCTCCATTCCCTTCCCATATTACTGCACATCTAGCACTGAAAAATTTCACCTAAGAGCCCAGTGTTGGGCCAAGACATGCAAATACTTATGGTATAATTTCACATCAGATTGTCTACTTGAATGAAACGCACAGTGCTACATGTGCAGTAAAATGGAGACAGAGGTGCAGGGAACAGGTAGATGAAGAGTGGAAGTGGTGATTGATGTATGACTGCATAATCAGCCCAAAAGCATTTCTTTGTTTGACAACATGTGGGACAACACTCATGACTGGCTCTGTGTTATGTATAAAAAGGAATAAGTTCAGCCTCCTGACTGGTCGTGGGGGATGCAGTGGCTCTGTGGTTTGGCGACTGCTCACGGAGAAAACGGGCCGGGATCGACTCGCGGGTCCTACATCGGGGGATGGAATAACACGAAGATCGAAAACCCAAATTTTTTCAGTGACTCAA
>JBCEWB010078921.1:0-12930 GCA_039654565.1 Peronia peronii | reverse complement strand
TAGATAGATAGATAGATAGATAGATAGATAGATAGATAGATAGATAGATAGATAGATAGATAGATAGACAGACAAAGGAAAAAATGACAATAGTACGACAGACTGACAAAACAGAGACACGGGGGGTGTGTAGAAGAGAGAAAAAGAAAGAGTTACGCACACTTCCTCTTCCTCCATGAGCAGCTGCACTGCCACATCAATTTGGACCTCATTAGCTCTGCATGGCTGGACAAGAAGACCAGCGCTATTTTGGCCGTATTGCCCTCGTAGTTATCCTTCGAATCCTCACCAAAAAGAAGTCAGATACCGCTTGAAATACCAAGACTATCAAGTAAAGACAGTGCATATTTATTGATACCAAAATCTGTTTTATCTCATACTTTGAAATTTTGAAATGAATCAATAGTTTCTAAAGAATATTTAATTTCACTGTTCAGATACAGAGAGAACCTTAATTGTTTGATTCTCTGTCCACGATCTTCCTTGGGTTAGTCTTCAATATTTTCTGCCATAGTATCAGCTCTTTAATTCATAATTTCGCACATTGTTCGCTCCGTAGACTATTGTAATCGAATGTGATACCAAGGTTGTGAAATGATGATGTTTATTGTTGGATTTTTAAGACCATTTTATTATAGCAGTAATGAAGACTTCGTGGACTCTTATCCCGGTATCGCATTCAAACTACGTAGTGTCGATCGATATGACGGCAGTAGCTGTTTTGTATTCGTAATAATCATTTCTGATCATGGTATAGAAACTTCCACCAAATACTTTCCTTTTGTCCCGATTCTGGGACAGATTATTTCATTGTTTCAAGCTGTGAATAACTGTTTCCCTTCAAATCATCGTCCAGACACCTCTTCCAGAACACCCTGTAGCCTACCTCGTTAGCCTCTTTCCTCCTAGGTTCTAGCCTATGAGTTTGTATAGTGGTGTTACAATAAGCCATTTTGACTGTCGGCCAGTTTGTTTCTCTTTGCCAGATACAAGCGGTATAATATAAATATTGTAAAGAGGGAAAACATCTCTTTTTATCTTATTATTTGAAATACGAAAAGCAGAAAATACTGAAAAATCGGTGTTCTCAGTGTGTGTCCTGCTTAACGCCATTTCATGCTAATCATGTAAGAAAGTAGAACTTCATCCGAGAAATGTGAATTGGAACTCCTGTTAAACAACCCTTTTTTTTTTTATGACGATATTGATACGTCATGTTCAGGGAAGGACAGGTAAGGCCCGATGACAGTGTAGGTTGAGAAGGTAGCGACCATAGTATTTGTTACTGGGAACGTAACTCCTATAATAATAATAATAATAATAATAGAGAACTTTTATTTAGCGCTTATTCCCGCAGAGTGTGTAAGCTCTAAGCGCTTTACAATGTATTGTTACCCCGACAGACCCAGTGGAGACACTCATAGAGGTTCTCAGTTTCCTGGGAAACATACAAGGCGGCTGCCTGTTAGGTGCTCTAAACCTTATCAATATAACAATATCAATCAGTCTATAGTCGGCTACCTATTTTAACCTGGATCGTATCAGGAAATGTATGTAAATGGTCTTTTCAAAGGACAAAATGTCGGGACCGATCAGGATTCGAATCTGGGGCTTGAGATCCTTAGTCCGGTGGCTCAACCACCGACACCACAATGTAAGGTGAAATGAACAACTCTGTGTTAAATTAAGATTGCCAAGCTGTTCCCACAAGATCCATCGTATCCCTGCTCTGTTTCCCATATGTATGATACAATCTGCAGTAACAATTAGCCAGAAGAATAGTTATATATATTAAATTTGTCCACATCTGTGCTTTGTATTCATATATTGCCTATTGTTATGCAATAACCCACACTCAAGTTCTTTGCTTGGCCCCTCCGCCCCCCCCCCCCCCCCAACCTCACCCCTTCTGTTGAGCTTCTATAGTCTTATTCCTATTGCATGGTTTTACGATTGGAATGCTTTTGGGTAGTGGCACTATTTACAGATAATGAACCACAGAAACGCATGACAGAAGAGGTAGCCATCTACCATACGTTGAAACAGTAGCGAGTTCGAATCATTCCATAAAATGGGAAAGGTTATATCCTGCTTTTTTCATTGCCTTAAAGTTCCTCTGGCTGCTTGGATTGGGAAGCCCGACGGTTAGCCTTCTCAGATAAGGGCGATTACATATTGAAAGTCCAGTGTGTGCATTATGCACGTTAAAGATCCTTTACAGCCATATGGAGAGTGGGCGGAGATGTTGCTGTGCTAGTAAAATTTCCAATACTCATTCTTCAGACCAAGTTGGCAAGCATTTAAAGCCGAAATGATCCTGCCATTTAGATTGGGAGGCTGCATATGTACATGAAAATAAACAAGAAACTAATGAGCTTTTCGGCGACGGATGAGTGGGAAGACGGCAGTTGGAACGGAAAAGAAAATGACGAGAGAGGCTCTTCCTTCATGTACTGCTAGTTACATATTGAGGGGAAACAAAGAGGGAAGATAGATAGACAGACAGACAGACAGATTCCATATATCTAGACGGCCTGACAGAAAAAAGCAGTAGACAAACAAATTGGCAGACAACCCCAGCCGGCTAGCCAGACAGACAGACAGACAGACAGAGCGACAGATTTCAGCCAGGCAGACAAATAGATGGACGGACGGATGGACATCCAAGCAGACAGACAACCAGAGAGAAGCTTCGAGAAGTGACAATGACGAGAGCAAAAGACAAGGAGGAATAAGAGAGAAGATGCGAAAGAACACATGAAATGAAGATGGAATGAAATGACTGTTATCAGTGACGTTAGTAGACTGGAAAAGGAAAAAATGGATTAAAGTAGTTATAATATAGGCATATGTGTTTAAAAAAAAGAAAGAAAGAAAGAAAGAAAACAGCCCAGCATTATTGTTCTTCAACCGTGGATGGCGTTTTCTTTTGAAGACAAAAAAGTTTATCTTATCTTATCCATCATAAGTCCTCTCGCCACATTTCTGAAACTTAAATTGATCAAGAAAGATAAATTCCTAGAAACGATATGGACGTAACCTAGTGCCGAGATAAATTATTGAAATCAGTTTCATTTCTCTTTTTTATTTCCTTTTTCTTTCTTTCTTTCCTTCTAATTTTCTTTCTTCCTTACTTTCTTTCTGTTTTTCTTTCTTTTTTTTTTTGTTCTTCTGTATCAGCCTCTCTCTCTCTCTCTCTCTCTCTCTCTCTTACTCCCTCTCTATTTTTCCGCATATCAGTTACATAATAAAGTGCTCTTTACCTTTTTTCCCATCGAATTTGTAATGTCTAACCACGCCTTTCTCTCTTTTTTCTTTCTGTCTTTCTCTCATACACGAACACACCATACACGCATTGTCTCTTTTCTCCGTTTTTGATCTTTTCCAACTTTCTTTCTCTCATTTTTACATATTCATCTGTCTTTCTCTCTCTCTCTCTCTGTCACTCTCTCTGTTTTCCCACATCATTTCCTCATACACGCCTTCCCTCCTTTCTATCTCTCTCTCTCCCCCCTCCTCTCTCTCTCTCTCTTACTTTCTTTTTCTCATTTTCTCTCTTTTCTTCTTCATTAAACTTTCTTTCCCTAAGTCACCGATTACCTTCGTTATTTTGTAATTAGCTTAATTTATCTACTTAGCTATTCTTAACAATGGCTGCTGGAGCAACAGGACCAGCCATTTATTTATAGGTTGGCAGAAATCCTATTAGCTTAACATTTGGAAAACATTAACATACCACAGGCGTTGGGTCGTGAGGACCTCCTTTAAGTTATAAATCACTAATGGCTCGGGCGGATTAGTTAGATAACTTGTAGAAATTGATGAGTAGTACCAGTGGAGCTGGGAGCTGTTGGGGGAGTGTGCAAGAAAGGATGGGTAGATAAAACGGCAAAGAAGAAAGATAATATAATAATGTAAGTACATACATCGGTTGTTGATTGTAGACTAAGTGATATAGGAATATTCGACCACAAGGTGCCTGTATTGTGTGCGCATCTATGTATGTATGAGTGTAATGTGAATGGATGGCGGCTGGATATGTGAATGCGTCGATGGACGGACAAAAGGATTAAGGGATGGATAGATGGATAGATGGATGGATGGATGGATGGATGGATGGATGGATGGATGGATGGATGGATGGATGGATGGATGGATCTGTTCAACTGATGTTTTTTTTTTTTTCACTTTTTTCCTTTTTAACTTCTTATTAATTAGCAGTTCCTCTTGCAAACTTCTCACCTAACTGATTGTTTCGCTCCTCATTTACCGTACAGTTTTACTTAATCATCAGTCTATCGAACTACATGTTTTTACTTTCTTTCCAACATGATATGTTTTATTCATCAACTTCCCGGCATATTTACGAATTGTGTGTATTTTGTTTTTTCTTTGTCCGTCTCAATTATTTCACATCAGAGACTTCCTTCCTTTGTTTACTTTCTTAATCATATATTAATTTACTTTCTTGCTACTTTTTTTTTTCACCAAACTGACTTGCTAATGTTCCCTGTGTTTTACCACAGCTCCCTAGTTATTTTCTTAATTAATGTACTTGCCTACTTGCTTACTTACTTGCTTGCTTACTTACTTACTTACTTACTTACTTACTTACATACATACATACATACATACATACATACATACATACATACATACATACATATATACTTTACTTACTTACTTACTTACTAACATACATACATACATACTTACTTGCTTACTTACTTACTAACATACATACATACATACTTACTTGCTTACTTACTTACTTACTTACTTACTTACTTACTTACTTACTTACTTACTTACTAGCTTATCTACTTACTTACTTACTTACCTATCCCCTTTCTCTGTGTATTATCCACACAGTTTCCTGTTTATCTTCTTACTTAACACTCACTGGTCATTCATCACCCACTCACTCATTCACTCATTCACTAACTCATTCACCCACTCACTCACTCACTCACTTACTCATTCATTCACTCACTCATCCACTCATTCACTCATTCATTCACTTATTAACTTACACATTCACTCACTCACTTACTCACTTATCCATTAACTAACTTACTTGCTCACTCTCGTACTTACTTATTCAGATACTACTTTTGTTCCTACTTACTGACTTACTCACATTCCTTATGTATTTTCCCCACAGCTTTCTATTTACCCTCCTAGTGTATATTTAATTACTTACTTTTTCTTTATCACAGCTACCTCAGATGCTCAGCCGCCGTTAGTCAACGTCCCCCTGGAGCAGAGCTGCAACGCTGGAGACCGGCAGGAGTTGGAGAAAAGGAGGGACAAGGAGAAAGAGAGAATAGAGAAAGAGAAGACGAAAGAGGCAGAGAAGGAAAACCTCTCACAAAAGGAGGAGGGAGAGGAGAGCGAAAAGGGAGATAGTAAGGAGGAAGAAGACAACGACGCAGAGGATAACATGAGCCAGGTCATGATTGCTGGTGAGTCAACAGTTCCAGGTCGTTGTTGTTTTTCGTAGAAACCTTTCAATCCTAAGAAAATAGGGTTATCTCGGTGTCTGTTTTTGCTGAGAATTTCTGTGGGTAGAAATTTGGAATTTGGAAATTTTGCCGGGACAGCGACACTCCACCTACTCTTCATCGATTTTTAATTGCTAAAGGCTCTTTAACCGGCGTAACCGTATGCATAGGATCTCCGAAATACATCCGCCTTTATCCGAGAAGGCTAGACGTCGGGCTTCCCTACCCAGAGGAAACTAGAGGACCGTTGAGTCACTCAAAAAATGCAGGTTTTCGATCTTCGTGTCCTTCCATCCCCCACTGGGAAGACCCGCGAGTCGAATCCACAACCTCACCGACCTGAGTTGTTTTCAACATGGAGCAGACGCCAAACCACATAGCCAGGGCGACGCCCACAATTCCAGATTCAGCTACTATTACTATTAACCTCCGTGCAGGATTGTCTAATAGTTCAATATATAACTTGATCACTATGCAATCGTTCATCCAACAAATTGACTGTGATTTGTCAATAACAAGTGTTGGTTGCGTGGCTGATTAATTGGTTTGATCTAAGCGAGTGATTGATCGATGTATTGATTGACCAGCTGATTGATTGATTGATTGCTCAGTGATTCACTTATCTTTGATCTTTTTTGTTGTTATTGATGATGATGAATGTGATAATGACTGTTTATTGTTATCGATGATGATAGATTTTTGTCAACCATTCTGATGTGATCAAAATGTGGCCGATTAAGTAACATCTTTTCTCTTACCTGATCTGCTTTCATCTCTTTCTTTCCTGTCGTATTGTCTCATCTAATCATGTATCAATCATTGAAGTTTCTGGGATTTCAATTTTCTATCTACTCATGTATTTATGTTTTGCGTTTTGATTGTCTCTTTCTTTTTTTCTTTCTTTCTTTCTTTCTTTCTTCATT
The DNA here is from genome assembly GCA_039654565.1 of Peronia peronii. Classification (NCBI taxonomy): domain Eukaryota; kingdom Metazoa; phylum Mollusca; class Gastropoda; order Systellommatophora; family Onchidiidae; genus Peronia; species Peronia peronii. The sequence goes on along the minus strand of JBCEWB010078921.1, from coordinate 6,503 downwards.
TCCTTCTTTCTTTCTTTATGTTTTTCTTTCTTTCTCCCTTTCTTCCTTGGTAGTGCTGTTTTTGTAGAAATACGGATTCTGGCCTCATAAATACTGCCCGTTAAATAATGTGATAGAGTTGGTTAAGAAAATCAACAATGTAGTGCCACTACAAATCATCATTAGCGTCGGTAGCATTAGATAATCCCAAGAGTTAACTCAGAACGAAATGGCTGGCTTTGACTGATTCATAGTGTATGCAACCAGTCATGTACGTAAGTATGTGTGCTTGTATGTATGTGTGCGTACATGTATGTCACTACTACTTTGTCACTACAAGCCAGAATTAAATACAAAATTGCACTGCTGTGCTTCAATTGCTTAATCATCACCACAGTTGTATCTCCAAGAACAGTCAGAGCCAGACATTTCGTTCTGAGCCACTTTTGTAGTGGCATTTAAAAATGTGTGATGGATGGTTTTCGTTCTGGGGGCTTCAACTGCTGTTGTTTAGTGCTTTTCCTATAGTGCTCTGTGTGTTTCTCACTGCTACAATATGCAAGTAAGACTAATTGCACATTGTTTTTAGAAATGAACACTACAGACTGTCGAGCTCTGTGGCTGTACTCACACTGAACAAGTCGAAAATCCAACATTTACGAGCAGCAGCTTGAGCTTTGTTCGTGTCAAATTGAGCGGACAAAAAAAGATGGGCTTTTTAAAGAACAGCTCTACACATTTTGTCCCGACACAAATCAGTTATTGATTGTCTCCCACTGTTTACCATTTTTTATGGGCACCGCTGTCTCAACAAAAAGTACAGCAAATTTAAATTTCAGCTTTTTCTGTATGTTTGCGTTGGCATAAATCCAAGGTTATAGCCCGAGGTGGCGGATGAAAGTGCCTGGCCGGCATACCTTTGCTTAACTTGGATTATTATTTGAAATGACTATCGTCGCTTAGGTATTAATATCAATAACAATTAGATGGTCCTTCATTTACAGATACTGCAATAGCCCTGCTCATCAGACATCTATAGATTCAGCCAGGAAAGGGCATTGCTGGAGCAGGAGAAGTCAGCTTGCCTTTTATTCTTGCTGTTAGATAAGAAAACATAAGATAAGACAAACTTTATTTCGTCCTCAAAAGGAAATTCCATTTACAGTGGATGAGACACACCATCTGTGTAAAATACATCCACCCTTGCATGCAGACAAAAATATCCTGAATGTTTTGAGGCAGGTTCAGAGAACATTGTCTCACCACGATAAGCCTCCCGTTAGTGACAGAAATGAATTTGTGTAATGCTTATGATAAGTTCTTACATGCAACATACGCCCAAGTCTTTCGCAATAGTTCAGTTGACTGTAAAGTGGGCGCATAGGGTCTTCCCGAATTCTGTTGTGATGTGATATACAAGCCTCCTGGTATAGGGCGTTGCTGTACTCATCATTTCTTTTCACAGCTGTGTTCACTTTCTTGATAAATCTTTTTATTCTCCATTTCTCTTGCTGACATTTATTTCCCACACAACTTGTAATACTCGTACACAGAATTATAACACTCTGTATGTATGGTGGATTTGTAAAGCAAAATATTGATCAAAGTGCTGTCTGTATCAATTAATTTTATTTTTCCAATACAGTGTAAATATTCATGCACTATTAAGGAGTCAATCCAGAGTACATTCAGCTACAGCCGTCTGCAGTGACTAACAATACCACACGATATACACAACATGAGTACTATACTTAATACTATAAAACTATAACAGTAACTGCAGAAATTGATCATGTCGGTTCATAAACTGCACTGATTTGTCCTCTCAACTTTGATGTCATAGGAAACAAGGCAAACCACGATATCCCTAAGGGTGCCGTGCAAACTGATACATATATTATCATCTAGGGTTATAATGTTAACCGTGGTATTAATCTATAGTTACAATGAAATTTATCGTTATAGTCAGAGATGCAATATAACTTCTCATGATTTGTCCAGCCATAGGAAAACTGCTAACTACCACCATAAGTCACCTCATCATTTATTTTGCCAGGGCCTGTCTAGTTCAAGTTAAGATATAAATTGGCCGTTACTTTTTTCAGCCAGGGTTATAATATAAGATATTTGTAGCAATGGTTGTAATGTAAACCATATTTTTTTGTTGTTGTTGTTCAGTCTGGATTATAATATAAACTGCCGTGATCTGTCCAGCTGGGGTTTAAATATAAACAGCTACAAGTTGTCGAACTCGAGTTATAACATACCTCGCTAATATTCCTCTTATCGCATAATTGTCAAGATAAATTGATGAACTATCCCTGGTCATAAGATGGCTCTACCGATCTACCGAGGTTGTTCCAGTTCCATTATGGGGTGCTATATAAACTTCTGCGTTTTACTATTTGGTGTCTGCCGTGTAGTTCAGGAAAATTACTTCGATCTCCTTGGCCTCTCAAAGTTCTAGTACTGGGTTTGTTCTTGTTTTTGGCACTATTCTGCTCGTTGCTGTTATTTGCCTGTAAATCAGATTCCGATGCCCTCCTTAGAAATCTGGATTCTGATGCTGCAAATCTAAAAAAAACAACTTGACATCATGAGTTTTTTCTGGGGAAAGAAACACTGATGAAATTGGACAAGACAAGGTGTTTGAAACGAAAGCTGTGGTCTGACGGAATTTGATGTTGTAGTGGTGGTAGTAATTAGTGTCGGTGTTGTTGTCGTTGTTCTCATTGATATTTGTTGTTGTTGCTGTTGTTAATGTTGTTGTTGTTGTTGTTGTGATAGCGGTGGTGAGTGTTCTTGATGTTGTTGTTGTTGTTGTTGTTGTTGTTGTTGTTGTTGTTGTTGTTGTTATAGACGAAGAGAACAACAGATTGAGGAAATAAAAAAAAATCGAAATTTGTTATTGATAGATTGATCAATCGTTCGATTGACTGATTGATTGATTGACTTATTGATTGATTGATTGATCGGTCGTTTTGTTACTGTCCTTGTTGTCATTCTTGATATTGATGATGATAACGATAAAGAAGTGGAGAGAAAGACAACGAGGAGGTGATACAGATGAACGTTACGAGTTGGGGATTGATTTTTGTCTACAAGTACAGTAGTTGTCTTTGTGTACAAGAGAGATCAGCAGCTGGATTGTTGCCGTTTTCTGTCCACTTATAAAAGGCTCACTTTGACATCTTGTATTGCTTTGTCTGGCAGATTAGAAATAATTTTTCCCTCCTGTCTGAGAGAGATTGGTTTTACACAAAAATATAATCACTGAATTGTTGCGCTTACAATCACAAAATTGTCTGCAATCACGTTTGTACAACGATCAAAAACTTGTTTCCGTCTAGAGATGCACACCACAACGGCTTTGTTGTTCATGAAACAGACATTGGTCTGGTGTGCTGTTCAAACTTAACCCTTTCGCTGCCAGAAGAATATGAATAACTATTTTACAGTTGGTTTGAAGTCTTGGATTTAGCAAACATTGCAAACTTTGATCATTCTTAATACAAAAATTGCAGTAGTAGCGATGACAATTTGACCTATGGTGACTGGGAGAGTCACTGATTTTAATGCAACGATCTGAATATGGTGGACTTTTGACAGAAAAAGAGTTAAGGAGAACATAAAGCAGATAGTAAGGAGATATATCTAATAATAAACATCTCCATTACTTTTATGTCGACGAAAATCACTGGAAAACATCCACTGGTGATTACAACCCTACCTAAGAAGAATGGCTAATATCATTATGGTATTTCTGTCAAGATGATAATACAGACATATTATACTAGATAAGTTACGGCTATTTATGGTTAATTTCTTGAAGCAGAAGTAGATCCTGGAAAAGACAGTGATGTGGCTGAAAAAGGCAACAATATAAACAATAACCATTGTATCGTCTTGAGGATATAACGAACGTGTTCAAAGAGGATAAAGCTGCGCCATTGTAGAACAAAGATATGTGTTCAGTTACTTGTCCGTGCTCTCATACAGAACAGAGAATCCAAAGAATATCAAGGGATGTTTAACTGGACAGATTCTCCTTCAGTTTGTACGATAAGAGAGATAGATCTGTAGATGTCAGTCATGACATTGGCAAGTCAAGATGATTCTTAAAAACTATGAAAAATGGATTCTTATTTTGTTCAGATGAATACAGGGATATACATCCCAGGTATCAGCCAGAGGGATGGCAGTTCAAGAGGGCAGAAATAAACTATGAAAGAGGTGTATTGAGCAATGCACATTTCCCTGGTCATATCAAACATCTAGAGATTACATGTAGTGTATCGAAATGTCTTGGAATGTGAGCCACGTTATACTTATGTTTGAGACAAACCATTTCGGCTCATGATGATAATAATGGAATGCCTGGTATGTTGGGGGGGGGGGGGGGGGGGAGGTCTGTAATGTTGATCACCTTGCTAGGAAAGTAAATATGGGAAAATGATGGCAGAATATTTCTCAGGACAAAAACTTTTATACGCTTTGAAGTAAAATGAATGTCAAATCCAACGCCAGTTATTTCTAGATTTTAGCCACTCACAATTAATAATACTAATTTAATTGTCACCATCTTCATCATTTTACTGGAATGTCTTAAGAGACCACCAAGATTTCAACTGCCCACTTCTATTTCAATGAAAAATAAAACTCATAATATAAAGAAGATAACTAATAATTACATTTTTAAATTTACGAATCTGGTTGGTTCTCCGTCAGGCTGAAGAAAAAATGTATGTAGAGTACAACCGTTGTCTTTTACCTTCCACTGCTCAAGACAAGTGTTTGCAAAGTCAACATCGTCATCATTATCATTTTGTACAAATGTCTTAAAATTTACGACGGGCTGTCTACCGGCAACAAACTCGATACACTAAAAGAAACTTACAACAATCTGTAGAACTCGATATGTTAAAATATTGAAGAAACTGATGGTACTGGCCAAATTTTCGAACCTTTTGGTTTTTCATCGGGGCGAGAAAAAAATATATATGAAATGTAAATAGGGTATTGCTGTATAAATAAAATGTCATGAACTGATGGAGAGGCTTTTCATTTATTTAACATTGTACATTTTTAGAAGAATTTAATACAGCCCCTGATTTACAGTGGTCAAATGAGATTGTAGGATTTTCTATTGCCAATGTTTTTTTTAATCTTTTGAAATGTATGATCATTATCAAGATCATCATCAATTTACAAAATATATCACGACTGTCCAACCGGCAACTAATCAAACAATTCAAAAAAGGCAAATAACATATACAAAGAACTTAGATCTAATATTGATGTTAATTCTCTGCCGCGTCAGTATCATCATCTCCGTGACAAATGTCGTTGGGATGTCATGCAAGAAGCGGTAATCAAGGATCTCCCTTGTTTTCAGCGTTCTACTACTCACAGCTATGTGGTGACAGTCAGTTCTGTTCATCCTTTGGTCTTGTGGCCAGCCAGGCCTTGTGTGATCTGCCTCCTCCGTCTTTGCCTTCCACTGTGTCCTGGACTGATGACTTTAGCCTTAGACAATAACTCATCGCGGTTGACATGGCCTAGCCGTGTAAACTTTGCAGGGTTTTACAACCGCCAAAACGTCTGAACTTCCCGTTTCCCGGCAATTTTACTGGTTTTCATTACTTTGTGTTTCACAGACCGGTTGTGCTTGGCCTCTTAACTTCGTACAAAGTTAATGGGGACCCCACGAGAGGAATTTCCATACTCTTTCCACTTTCCTCTATTGTGTGGGACGGCCTGTGTCTCCTCGTGTTTTACCATGTACTGGATAGCCACGAGCTTATAGAATTGTATGAAAGTTTAAAGACAAAACAAATACCAAATCTAAAACCAGCTCTAAATATCATCTATTCACGTGGTAATCCCATGACAATAAAATTAAAGTTCCAAGACGAAGGTAAATATCAAGATCAGGGTCAGCTCTATATTTTACTCCCTCGCTTAGTCATGCTATTATTACAATTGTAATATGAAAGCCCACAGGCTAAATACATATCACACCCAAAGCCCTGGTTAAATTTCACCCACACAGTTGTTACTTCTATTAGATCTACTTATATATGGAAGTTCAGAGAAAAAACAAAATTTAATGTCAGCGCTAAATTTCACCACTATCTGGTAATAGCAAAAAGTTATGGGGATTGAACATTGTGAAATATGTTCTTTAAGAAATACCATTGAGCCAGCATACGTGATATCAGGCTTTCTCTGAGGATGGATGTACTGACAGACAGAAATATAACAGAAATACATGCATACAGTTTGACCTATAGACATACATAAATTTAGGCAGACAAACTGATACAGACAGAGAGACAGATTGACAGACGAACAGACAGACAGAGAGAGAGACAGACATGCATACATGGATACATACATACATACATACACACATATACACATACATACATACATACATACATACACACATACGTACGTACATACATACATACATACATACATACATACATACATACATACATACATACATACATACATACATA
>JBCEWB010078910.1:0-12930 GCA_039654565.1 Peronia peronii | reverse complement strand
TTTTCAATATGAAACTGAAGGATACCTATCGACTTCTCAAAACTGGCTTTCAAGAAACACTGACATGATTTTACTGATGAATGCCGGCAAGTGGAAGTGTGTATAGTGTATGATTGAAAAGGCAAAGGCCAAGCCATCCTCTGATACGGTTAATGGTGTACGGAGCCTTTCAACCTCCTAGGGGGTGGTTATCTCGGCTGAATCCTCTGATATCGTGGTTGTGTGGCTATAAATAACGACGAAATCGTAATACTAATAGTCTCACACATGCACATAATAGGTGTCACCCTCTCACGGTACATCATACTCGTTTGGGGCCACAAACGACGGGTGAGGTGTGAAACGGGGGACGGTGCATTATTTTAACACACTTGGGCCTCAGGCCTTACCCTCAGTTTCATACTGCTGGGCAATACAGCACATTGGGGGTGCTGGTACTTGACTCGCTCAGGGACGATTTCATTGTGGGGGCCTGTTGTGTCATACTGCTGGGCAGTACAGCCGTGCGTGTACTCGGGGATGATGTGTTTGTCAGAGGGAACTGGTTCGGTACCTGAGTTTGGTCTTGGTTACGCTTAATATGAAAGAAAAGTGCGATCAGGGAAAGAAAACAGTCCGTAATAAGCATAGTTTTCATATCGGCCCATCGTTTTATTTCTTTGTAAGCATAAGAAATTACATAGCAAAAAAAACGTCCCCAAAGATTCTTTCTTAATAACGCAAGTTTCTTTTTAAGCGTTTTCTTACTAACCGTGTTAGAGTGTAATAACATTGATCGGTTCTAACAAACATTAAGTGATAAGAGATGCAGAAAATTAATATGCTTTTTATAGAAAGGTAGACGCTAGACAAGGAAAGGCAGAAGGCACTGCCCTCCTAGATAGTATAAAATGGAAGTGCCATCAATATCTGCTTGGAATGGATTTTTTTTTTTCCTGGCCTGGCAGACATCTGTTAAATACAACATTTGTCAGCATTGGCCCCATTTTGTCTTTGTTTTAACTTGTGCTGCATGCCACTTTGACCTCCTTTTTGTTTATGATTTGGTTCTCTTTAGTTACACTTAGTGAAAACTTAAGTCAACTGAGATGAAATCCTTTTTCTTTTTTTTAAAAAATTTTTAAAATTGTTTAGATCCTTGTTTTTGTATTATGAAAAGAACAAAAAGAAAGAGCAAAAACACACAAGGAGCATTAGTAATGGACAGTGATATGAATTGTCACATGGCATAATCAGTGGCCAGGATTTCCTGAAGTGAAATATTAGTAAGAGTCATAGGCACTAAAACAGTGGCTTGCAATCATATTTTGTCAGAAAACCCCCATATAATGGTATTTCCTTTTATAACAAGAAAACACATACTGTAAATCTAAATAAAATGTATTGTTGATGGGCATTTGCTAAATTAAGATACAAACTTTACTGTCATCTCCATACTTTAAGAAAAGAGTTCACCTTAGTCAATAGACATAAAAATGCCACTAAAACTGCAGAGAGAGAGATCTTAATAACTCAGCTTGCTAGTTCAAGTAGTTGGGTATAAAGAGCAGTTAATCAGTGTTATTTACCAAATGGCTGAGATACTTGTATTCATAATAGGACTGAAAGGACTTCAAAAATATGATCATTCTCCAAACAGTCCTGATTTTCCATGTATAGAAACTGCTATTCAGCGGTACAAAATTACCCTCTTATATGATTCTAAAAGGATTTTATCAGTAAAGAGACAGAGAGATGTAGTTTTTGTTGGTGCTTCCTGCCTGGAAAGGGTTAACAAAAAAAAAAAATGTTCTCTGTGCAGTTAAAACGTAGCAGTTTCAAGAAACTGGTGGATTGATATGACTCACAACCAGTCAAATTGAGTTATTTGTTGATTTTCCACCAAATTGAATTATTACTATCATATGAAACCTTAATTCTTACACGTTCATGAGGTGAAAAAGTTTTGAGCTCGCTTGATTGTAGCCACAGATATTGCAGATTGAAGAGACAGGGAGTGACACCCCAGCCACAGTTAAAATCAAGAGAAAAGGCAAAAATAAACAGTTCAGCATGTAAATCTGTATAATCACCTCACAACATCCTGATATATACATACAATCTGCCCACAAGAACAATATTTTCATATTCAGAGAGGAGTCTTCTTTCAGTTTAAAAATATTGATCTAACACCACCTTCATCAAATTCAGCTCCTTGTTTTTCTGTTCAAGTCCAGTGACTTACGATTCATTCTGAGTGGCCTGAAAAACATAATATGCATTTTAAGCTAGGATCAGCTAACAGTTTGTTTGTTTGTTTGTTTGTTTTTTTAAATTTTAAGCTAGCATCTGATTTACAACTTTATTTACATTTTAGATTAGGGTCAGTTATATATTTTTATTTGCTTTCAAATTGGGGCCAGACTTACATCATCATCTCAATTTCAAAACAAATTTTCAGTTTCATTCACTATGTTCTATTTACATCTCAAGCAATTATCTAATTTCACTTTCACACATCAGTTTCATGCAATGGTTAGGTTTTCACTTCCATCAACATTTGAAACAATGATCACACTTTCAGTTCTATCTACAAACATACATACTTTAAGTTCAGGCCAATTTCTAGTTTCGTCTTCATCTGTCTTTAGTTCAAGTTACAGTGTGATCATAATAGTCAGATTCAACAACTATATTTGCTGTGTCATATGGAGAGTAAATTTATCCTGAACATGTTTTGGTTTACTACTTTTTTTTTTTTAGGTCAATTTGATATAAATTTGATTTCATCTGCGCTGTAAACTAGGCTTAGTGTTACAAATTTCAAAAACTGCGGGAGACAAAGGCCTTGGAAATATATATATATCTACTCAAATAAAAATTTTAGGCATTGAGAGGGGCAAATGCATCTTATTTATCCTTTTAAACTTTTATATTCTGGTAATCATGAGAGCAGCATTTGAACTAATTATCATTTTGATAAGTTACTGACAGAATGGACCAGCTGTTTTCACTTCATTTAATGGATGATATATGCTACAAACTCAAAACAGAATCATTTCTATAATAAACAATTGCAATGGATAACAGTAGCTGCTTTATATATTGTCTACTTGAGCATGATTACATGAGATTGCAGGCATTAATGTTACCAGCATGTATTTTATAATGAAATTCACCCTTGAAAACATTGAGCAGTGTAATCATGTTCTTGTTGTCTCATGTGTGTCCTGTGTAGAAAGTTGAGAGGACAACATCGGCTGTGACTTCAGCACGGCGTGTGGAATTCCGAAACACCATACAGTGGAACACCTTCCTGGACGGTTTCCCGAACTTGTTCATTGAGGATGTCAAGTACATGGCAGGAAAAGATGGTAAGCCAAAGCAAGCTGGCAATTCCTCCATCTTATAACCTTTGAACTCTGAATAATACAGATTGAGAAATATACTTCTAGGAATCCTTATAGCAGATCATTGCTCAACTGAAAGATTTAGACATGTGCCCAGCTCTGTCCATTATGTTTATGCCTCGAGAAAAGACTTGGAGACAGAAAATGTTTTCAAAGCTGCATGTGTTTCTATGATCTATACATAAAACATATTATATCTTTGATTATCATTGTTTATAGAATACCTTTTTTATGTCACACTTTAACAAACTCTAATATTAGAACTGATTTTTTAAGTATTGAACGTTCTCACCTCTCAGGATGGCTTGCATATTTATCAAAGAACCATTCTGCAGTGATTCAGAAATGATATGAAAGAATACTGGAAAAGCTTTTAAGCTGATGCATTTATACAATGTATCCATTTTTAATATATAGATATATAGTTCAGTTATTACTTAGAGGAACAAAATTGCATAGACAGTGGTGTCTGCCATATCATGTTCATTTCAGTCATTTTCATCGGAAGTTTCCACTCACCTGCTATAGTGTTTGAGCAGTTGTCTGTGCTGTATGCATTTCCAAGGTGCGTTGTTTTCAAACTCTCCTGTTTCAAACAGTTTGCATTTCATGACCGATGTGTTGTAGGATGTAGAGAAACAATTTGCAGTGGACTCAGTCGAAATCTCCAGGTGATCGGTTGCTTCGCCACATGTAGCTGACATTGGATTGTAAACCTCTTTATAACTAGAAAAGAGCCCAAGGCTTTCATGGGAGGTTATTTAAATGTAGTCAAATGAATACAGTTCTGTGACTGAATATGTATGTCAAGCATGTGCACCTCGATGTTGCATTGGCGTTTTGGGTGATTAAACCAAATGTTACTCAGAGAAAAGGCGTTTGGTGTTTTTGAACATGTCATTCTATCGAATGCACGATTCGGATCAAACACTTTCGCGGGTTTACTACTCAATAAGTATTGCTTTTTACAATAATGTCAAACATGATAAGCTTTTTTCAGCTTTATATAAGTAGAAACACAGATCTTTATGCAAAAATGTTATGTGCCAAATGTCATTTGGCTACATTCAGCAGTTTTCGAGTCCATAAGCCTTTTATGGGTTTTCTTGCAGATTTATAGTACAGTGGTCTCCGCCTAAGAACCCTCTGCATAAGAGCCCGGTCCGCCTAAGAACCTGCCTCTGCTGCGAAACGGGATCTATCCTCTATACTTTGCCCCTCTAAAAACCCGCTCTGGGCGCTCCCAAATGAAAAAATCCGCCTCAGAGTCCGGTGTTGGGTCAAGACACCTGAGTACTTATGGCATAATTCCACATTACTTGAGAGAAGCGCATAGTGCTAGATGTGCAGTAAAATGGGGACAGGGGTGGAGAGAACAGGTAGACAAAGGAATGGAAGTGATGGTTGATGTATGACTGCATAATCAGGCCACGTTGTTAATACGTAACCATCTCTTTGTCTGACAACATGTGGGATAGCACTTGTGATTGGCTTTGAGGATAAGGAGGAGTAAATTTAGCCTCCTGGCTGGTCAGCTGTTCTGCAACTTCTTTTGGTCTGTGAACACTTGAGTTACTGGTGCGATTATCAGCAGGGTAGCATAGCAATATCATGTTTTCAACAATGATACTGTTATGTGAAAACTCACACGGCATTTAAACGCTGGACAGTATTGGTGTAATTATACGCTAAAAAAGATCAGGAATTGCTATATCTTATTATAACATACACACGGTAAAGAAGGCTGTACTTATTGGCTTAGATAAATCTTTAATTAACGGTAACAATCAACTATCACAGTAATGAAGACAATCTGTGTTCAGATGGGTTGCGTAACTTTTCAGGCCGCCTAAGAACCCGTCCGCCTAAGAGCCCGCTTTTTTTGTCTCCCGATGACCAGGTTCTTAGGCGGAGACCACTGTATAGATTATTGTTTACAATTATTAATTGAACAATACTGTGCCATAGCCTTCAAGTTTTGTTCACAGCATAAGTGTTCCACAAAGGCCAAGTGCCTCACATGTCATCATCGATAATAGTGCTAAATAAACAGAGCATTTGCACCACACATGAGCTTTGTGAGATTCTAAATTAGTGATTAAACTCATGCTCAACTGAGATGGTTTTGACCAATTTTTGTTACACTCTTTGCCAGACACAAGAGGTATTAAAGCAGCAGTGTAAAGCAAAAAAAAAGAAATTACATTTGCACTTTTTGCTTGAGATTTACATTATGAAAAAAAATTGAAAAATTCATGTCTTGTGCCCAGGGTAAAGGAGTCGGAAGTCACGCCAGGTGATTTCAGGTATGAAAGTTTTTAACTATTTCCCAACTCAGATACCGAATTTTTCTTTTCTTTTTTTTTTTTTTTTCAGGTTGAAAAAGATTAAATTTTCATTTTGTGAAAAAAAAAATTGGTATCTGAGTCGGAAAATAGTTAAAAAACAACCGTAGGTCAAAATCGTCCTGTGCGACTTCCAACTCATTTGCCCTGGGTGCAAGACATAATATATCAAAATGGTTTCTGCTTCTTGTAGTAATTTTATCAATTTGTTTTTGTGATAAATTTTTTTAATGACAAAAAGTAGAGTGATATTTTTTTCTTCTTTCCACTGCTTGTTGAACACCACTTGTGTCTGGCAAAGAGAAGTAATAGCGCTGGTCGAAATGATCTCCCATTTAAGAATATTTTGCTAAATTTTGTAGTCATTCAAACATAATCTAATCACATCTGAGATTTTTTATATTGTAAGGTAAGCTACAGATTACAATACATGTAGGTATGTAAACACAGTAACATCCCGACTGGTTTTAGTGATTAAGAATGTTTTCAGTTAATCCACTTGGTTATGGGGCTGCTGAGAGCTCCAGTGGCAGTAGATTTATCTCTAATCTAACATCCAACTGAAATAATCTATGGATTGCAGTGATTTAAAAATCTGATTCCTATATTATTTGACATCTTGATATTACAGTGACACAGAATTTGTTTTTTTTTTTATCTTAGTTAAAGCCCTGTAAGTTTGAAGAAATTTTTGACTAACAGGCCTTCCTCAGAGGAGAGCCTTGGAAAGAAAAACATCTGTTGCAAGATGGTTTACTGTTGACAGATATGCCAATAATCAATAAGCAAATTAAAGTGTATCTCATCAGTACTCAACACACCAGCCCTCTCTGCCTTTCCTGTCATTATGATGTTTTACTTCATTTAGAATGCAAATGTCTTCTTTTTTTTTTTTTTGCTTAATTTTTTAGTTCATTTAGTTCATTTTTGAGGGTACTGAACTGTGGGATTCAGTAATTCAGTCTTTGTCATATGTATTTCTAATCTAGCAAAGTAAAAGAAAATGTGTAGCACTCTGAAAAAAACCTGTCACATGTTAATTAGTTGTCATATGAAAGGAAAACTTTGAAGAGAGTACATCTATCCCTCAGCTTTTAAAAAATTCATATTATGGAATTCTATAGAACCCAGATAATTTTCTAAATACATGGCAGATTTGATGCCACACTAATGGGCATTTAATTCAAAACTGAAAATGTTTATTATGTGACTCCCACGCAAGTGGTAGAATTAGTCGGCAGATTTGTAAATAATAACAAAAATCATCATGTTTTTCTGCCACATGTCATCACTGAACACAAAGCTTCACAAATTGTGATTTTTAAATTATTTTTTTTTTATTATGTTATGGTTTCACTCAATCTTGTCCCAGGTACCTGGCCAAGTCATTCCACTTCATTTTGCCCTACTTCCCCACTGGCACAATGGAGAGGGTGGACACTGAGGGGCAGATTGCCACTGCTAAGGTTAGGATTTGCATGTTTCGAATTTGGAAAAATAACAGATGCAAGGGTGGATTTCATAGCCCCATGACCATTTTGCTACACATTGTCCAGAAACCTGACTGTTCACAAATCAAAATTCAGTTATAAAGAAATAAAATAAAATATTCCTGAATCCATGAGTAGGTGGTATGTGTGGCCTCTTGAAGTGCCTATTTATATGAGCTTTGTTGTAATTCTTCAGAAAAAGAAAAAAGCCTACCCTGGCTGGCTCATTATGTGCATGTTGAGTGGCTTGCCAGATTCCTCTCTTTGGATGAAATATAAATTTTTCATTCACTACACATTTATGTAACAAATGAATGTAATTTACGCTACTTAAAAGGACCATTTCTGGGGAGCAACAGATATTTCAAGTTCATCAGAACTATATTTAGGAGCAGATACTTCACATATTTTGATGTGGAATTATATGAATGAAAACTGTCTGGGGGATATTCAGTAAAAAATGTTTTCACTCATTACATTTTATCCTAAGAATGTTTTCAGTTAATCTCATAAGGACCAAATCTCTAATAAAAGTGCCACATTATTCCAGCTAATTCAAAACCAGTGACCCACTATTAGTCACTATTGAATACCAGCACTCCTGTTGTGATCTATCTTACCTATGAAAAGAGCATTTTTAGTAGAAACAGATTCCAAAGATTTAAGACTCATGAATTCCAGCTTTCTTACGTGGCTGTTACTGGCAAATGTCAGATTCATAAATATATTTTGTGCCATAACTTAATCAGACTTTGCCCTTTGACCTCCAGACTCTGGCCACCCTGTTGTCTGCCATCCCCCTCAGTGCTAAAGGGCCAGCTCAGATCATCATCTATGACATCCATGCCTTGCAGGAGAGGTTCTACTTCTCTGACAATGTCATACCCAGGTAGGACAGGAATGTCATCCCTGAGGATATCCACAGTAATGTTCTTATCATTGTTATTATTATTGTGTTATTATTATTGTTATTATTATTAGTGTTTTACCCATGTCAGGCAGAAACTGAGAAAATATTTTTTTTTCTGTTTTTATTAAAAAATTGCATGCCTGAGTAAGATGAATAGGATGTGAAAGGGGGGCTTCATTGATATTGAATTGTACTGACCGTCAAACAAAATGAAGTTAACTTTGACTAAGATTATCTCTGCATGGAAGAGTTGTAGTGAAACCATTTCTTTGCCAAAGTAGAGTGGGCTCGTTTTCCTTTCTGCTGATGCCAATAAATCTCTACCAGATAAATTTGGTATGTGACTCATTTCTCTCAGCCATGTAGCAGTTACAGGAGGAAATATATAATTTTAAAAATAAGTTCTACAAATGTTATGCCTGAGCAAGTCTGATATGTGACAGCATCTGAGAAAATTTCACAGGATATTTTATACCATGTTTTGGCCCAAGTGCATTGTTTTGTAAATAAAAAATTCTGAATAACTTGTTTTCTTTTCATTATTTTTTTTTAAAACAGAGAGGAAACCATGGCTCTTCAATATTCTTTTGAATTTTGGAACAAAATAGAACTTTTCCTGTTTCTGTAATGATTTCCTCCTGGTTATGTTTCATTTTTCCCAATCTGGTAATTCACATAACGCCAAACATCAGGACGTAGATTTAGACAGGAATAGCACTGCCAGAGCAGGAGAGGACAGCCAATCTAAGTAGTTGCCTCTTCAGCTTTAACTTGTCTGCAGAGACAAAAAGAGCCATAGTAGTTGTAGTAAATCACATAATGAAGTTTTCAAACTGGGTAAGTGGATACACAAACTATGTAATTGTACTATGGGTAGAGGTATCCATTGTTGTTTGGTGATCCAATTCTCTTAGATATTATAGGAGCTGGTGATCCATGACCACAGATTGTTGTACTTTTGTAGGGCGAACTTCTGGTTTACTAAAAAAAAGTGCTGCTGTTTGCATTCTTTTCTAAGCACCTAAGGGGTTAAGAAATAGTGACTGGGTGAATAATCAGGGGTGATGATAGACTAGACTTTAATGTAGGGTATAAAGTTTATGAAGACAACTTTATGTTGTTCATATACTACAGAGTTAATTAGAAAACTTTCATTCTGCACAAAGTGTATGAGTCTATTTGAATGAGAGTCGTAGACTTGACTCGATATTTCCATTTCAACTCCAGGCTGGAAACTGCTATTCCCTTGTTGAAGCGAGAGCTGTCAAAGCTGCCCCAACACAAAGATCTGATGTATGCCTTTCCTGACGATGGTGCCTACAAACGATTTCACTGCATGTTTCCTGATGATGACAAACTGATTGTCTGTGCCAAGAAAAGGATGGAAGGGAACAAAAGGATAGTCACTGTGAAAGATGGTATGTTGTTGGAACGCTACAGGATAGAACGAAGGACTAAATCTTGAACTGTTGCATGAGTGGGCGGAATAAATCCGTCACATTTTCGTATATAAAGTAATTAAAATCAGTGGAAAGAGGAATGAGTATACTTGACTTTAGTAAAAAAATTATTATAGTCTCATTCTTTTTGGAAAAAACTGTGATATTAGTTTGGAAAAAATATGACAGAATTAGACAGTGAAATTATTAACAGGAAACTTTAAAGCACTGGATCTTATAAAGAGGATGCATGAACGTAGAGGACCGGAATAAATGACTTGATATTTGAGAGTTTATGGAAGGTGACATTTGTCAGTTAGGTATATGAAAGGGGTAAAGCTACAAAAGATGTAAAGTTTTCACAGATCTCAATCATTTAGCGTAAGCAAATGGTGCTTTAGAGAAGAATTGCGAATAAATATAATTTCAACTAAAACTTATGGTTTGGTTATTGGACAGATTCTTGTATAAATTAAACGATGTATATAAATATGTATTAAAGTATAACTTTCTGAGCCAGCGGTATTTTATCGAGATGGCATCATTCAGAGAGGACTATTGTGTGGTATTGGTGACCTCGTGATTAGTCTGTCTGATCCGGAATCAGAAGTTCCTGGGTTTGAAACATGATGAAATCTTACCCTTTGTCCTTAATTTACACACATTTTCAGACTCTCTGAGATTGAAACAGTCTATGGACAGTGAAGGTTATTATTAGATTGATAGGGATCTTATAACCTTCCAAGAAACTGAGAAAACATTGGTGTCTCTGTTTGGTCTGTTGGGGGTAATGATATTGTTGAGAAGATGTTTTGCTATGTGAATGCCATGTATTATTACAGTTATCATTGCTCTTCATCCCCAGGCAATCCTGAGGGCAAACATGTAGTGATCATTGATGATCTGGTACAGACAGGAGGAACTCTAAAGGAATGTGGAAAGGTTGGGCACCACCTCAAAATCATTTTGTTACCTGTCATCCTTACACATTGTGAAATTATCTATTTTTATAGAATGACTCTGAGTTTTCCCAATACACCAGCCCCTCACACCCTTTTTTGGTTCTAGATGATGCTTTGCTAGCTTACTGTGAGAAAAAAAGATTTAGGAAATTTGAGTACTTACTTGATGTTCATGTTTAAGGGATGGCACTTCATATTCAGGTTTAAGCAATGGCACTTCATATATATGTTTAAGGAATGACACTTCATATGCTGTTGCAGGGAATGACAATTTATACTTTAAGATGAAACAGTAAGACTACTATATTAAGACACTGTACTGGTTAGAAAGGCTTTTAAAGGCAATGTGAATGTTTGAGAAGATTGATCTTTGACCCTTCTGGGGATAAAATGTGATTATGATGACTGTCCTTCCCCAGGCTTTGCTGAACCATGGTGCTACAGCGATCAGTGCTTATGTCACACACCCAGTGTTCCCCAACCAGTCCTGGAAGAAGTTCATTGACAGCGACCCACCGTTTAAGAATTTCTGGATCACCAACTCTCTGCCCCATGCGGAGGAAATCTGTAAACACCCACCATTCAAGCTGCTATCTCTTAGTGACATCATTGCGGAGAATTTGCTGGGGTTTGATCTCATGCCCTCATACTGAGAACATGACCATAGCCAGGTAAGCCAGTACCTTTTTTTGGTGCCTCGGGATGGGAGATACTGATGGAAGATCACTGGGTTTTTCTGTTGCAAAATAAAAACAGTTTCATGATGCCACCCACAGACTAGCAAATCAACAATAGGTGTTATATTGTTGTTATAGTTTGCTTACACGTGTAGCCTTAGTATGATCTTGGTGAACCAGCCAAAGAAAGGGATTGTTTCAGTATTGTTATGCATAGATGAAGAACCTATGTTGACAGTGTTTTAAGATGAGTCAGGATAAACTTGATTTGTGCTGGAAAGGAAATTTCTTCCACAGTTGAGTAACATACGTGCATACGTATCCATAGATATGAGATATCAAGAATAGCATGAAAATAAGGCAGACTCTAGAAGCAGTATTGCACCTGAAAACAGAGCATAATTCTGATAGTAGTAAAGAAAAGCTCAGTAACATTCTCAAATAGTTCTTAAGCATCACGTTCCATTGAACAACACAGAAATTTAAGAGATGTTAGGAGTGTCAAGGCTTGATGTTCAAGTGTTATTGGAAAGAGGATCACTCTTTCCTAAGCCTTGTGTATGAGAAATGGTATCTGGGTAACGAAATTGCATTTTTACCACGTTTACTGATGCAGTGGCCTCTATACAACACATTGCATATTGACATTTCAGAACACCAAACGTAGTGACATAACACCTACATTCTGCACCCTCTGGTTGTAGAGGCTGGCACAAAGTGCAACAGTAATAGTAACTTTTCACTTGGTTGTACTGGGAAAGTTTGTTGTACTTTAGCTTTGTGCTTTTGCATGAACAGTCTACTTATCAGATCCACACCAGTATCAATCTGTCAACATTTTTCTTTCTTGCAGTTTGAATTCAGAATCTAAAGAATTGAATGTGCAGAACAAGAACACAAGGTTAGAACTTTCATGGACATTTCACAAAGGAAATCAAAAGATTTATTTAGATCCTGACACGTTACAGCTAACTGTTCACTGGTCTATATATAACTCAGAGATTGACACTTTGGAACCCATGGACCCTCCTCTTGGAATAAGGAATGACGTAGTATTGTGTCATATTATTTATGTCTGCTTGTGAACTTATATTAGGACCACAAAATGAAATCTGAGTGTGTAGAGTGAGATATAAAAGCCCATCGATACGAAAGCTCATCAAAATGTTTCACTTCAACAATGTCTCATTTATCATTAATTGTTTGTGATCAGGGACATATTTTTCATGTGTATTTCAAATTGTAAGTAAAAAAATCATCCGCATTTTCTATGCAAAACATCACGTTTTTTGTTTGTTTTTTTTTTCCTCACCAGCTGTTTTTTTTTCTTTTTTCCTTTCTTTCTTTTTTTTTTTTTTTTTCAAATTTCCAGGCAATTGCTTGTAAAGTGAATGTTGGAAATGGTGTAATCTCTAATTTTTGTATAATGTCACTGTGATAATTTTTTTATTGACTTCTAATATGCCTTTAACATGGATAAAAAATAAAGGATTTGACACAGTTATGGGCATATGACATAATGTTACTTTCAGATGAAAACAGTTTTGTTTCGCTACATAAAAGATCAGTATTCCACTTCAGTAGTGCAATAACTACCTTGACCATGTATTGCTCAGTGAAATGTAGAGTGCCAGTATGTGAGTAGCAATGCCAATGCAAAAATTTGCCCTCATCAAAGGATTAATCTCTTGATGTTAAGTTGTAGACATTAAGTTAAA
>JBCEWB010078900.1:0-12931 GCA_039654565.1 Peronia peronii | reverse complement strand
GGAGAGAACCATTCTCCGGGGAGGGGTTTTTCACCTTTTTGAGTTTTCTTTCTTGGACCTTTCGTCTCTCTAACCCCCCCCCCCCCCCCTCCTTCACCAGTCCTCTTCTTTCACTTTACTCTTTCGCCTCCTATCGTTTTTCTGTAGAGGACTTTTTTCCTTTCCTTCCCCCCCCCCCCCCCATTTTTTGTCTGCGAAGAGGTTACTTGCCAGGTTTCTCTCTCTATCGCATATCAATTCTCCCACCTCTCACTTCCTTTATGAGACGGTCAGTGCATTATCAGCGGATCAGCGAGCCTGAGACAAGAAATGGAGCCCAAGCTCTGCTTTCCTCAAATATACCCGGGCTGACATCCGTTGTGTAATGTCACGGATGTGATAAGTGCATAATTATATAATATAACTGCATTCGGGGAACACTGAACGAGCAGAACAAAAAAATGTTGATCTCTTCCGTTACCTTATTATCAGAGTGTGAAAAAGAGAGAAGTGCATAGAGGAAATGAAAGACAGAGAACATCCACTGCTGTTGATAAAGTTTTCAAAGATTAATCTACCAATATACCTGACAAGGGACATTATTATCTACCGTCTCCCCCCGCCTGCGACTGTTATTATATTACATGCCGTTAAAGAAATCTAATTAATGAATATTTTATCGCAATTTAAATTAGATCTTCATATGTGGGATGTGTTCCCTCTCCAGAGCTCTTCTCTTCATAAGCTCTCATTTCTTGTTCCTTATTCCACCCCCATTCCCTACCCATTTTTTTTCATACTTTCTCCTCCTCCCTTCCCCAACCAATCATCGCCCCCCCCCCTCCCCCCCTTTTCCGTAGTGTCAGCTAACAATGCTTTTCCATTATTTGCGCAGAGCTTAGTAAACGGACGTTCTATCCTAAATCAACAATGTGCTTTCTATTCGTTGATCAGGACGTGCAGAAGCTGACAAATTTAATCGTCTATCTCATTCCCATTCAGGGTGCAATCATGTATCACAACCCATTTATTTCTATCTGACTTGGTCCGTGGCTCTCACTTATCCCTATGTCCTTTCTTCTCCTCTCTCTCTCTCTCGTACGCCCTTTCCACTTCCTTTAATATGTCCCTTTTCTCTCACATCTCTTTCTTTCTCTCTCTCTTCCTTCCTTATGGTTACGGTATTGATACGCCTTTTAACCTCCTCATGGGTGGTTATCTCGGCCTCTCTCTTTCTCCCTATCCTCTTGCTCTTTACACTTCCTCTCACAAATCAGTCTCTTTCTTTTTCTCTTCCACCACCCCCCCCCCCCCCATCTCACACACACAAAAGCTAGGCCCCGGTTCTCCCTGTCCAAGAAGCCAAGAGACCATTGCGCCACTGAAAACAAGCAGATCTTTCCCGTGTGATTCGATTCGATTCGAACCCGCGCTATTTCTACCTCCCGGCCAAGAAGATAATGGTTTTGTGGTTAATAGAACACAACTGGATAATGAGATGAGAACTAGCACTAATGGTAAAACAGAGACCATCAAAACCTGACTTATCTGCTTGATCTGAACTCTATACAGAGACGGAGGAACGTCGTCTGAGAAATTTCCACACAAGCTCTTTCCACTAACCTTATTGTATGCAAAGACCTGTGTCTCTGTAAATGTCTTGCCGGTCAATTCCTCGATGTTGTCTACCCACTTCTTCCTGTGTTTGACTTTGCTCCTTATTTCTTGTATGGTTTCTTGTAGAATCGTCTCGGCCAGTCCATCGGATCTGTGATGTGGCAATACGAATTTAGTGTGCATCGTTAAGTTTTGCAGTGGCTAAGGGATCTTCAAATTCACCAACAGCAGACTGTGACAATTTTGCCTATGTGAAAAGAGACGTCGATCATGGAAATTGCTATTCTTTTTCACCTGTCCTTTGGCACTGCCGATGTCATGTGGGCACCTGTGTGGCTGAGGTCTTTAAACCTCCTTCAAGTAAGCGCTTGTTTCACTGCAAATTTTGTTAAGTGCATGTGTTGTTTCCTCTCTGTCTTTTATTGCTTTTTAAGAATTAGCATACCCCACCCCTGTCTATTCTAGGATGTTGCCTTCCCATTTCTACCGATGTCCTCCTCGTCTGACGCTGCCTGTGCCTTGTAAGATTTTTTGTTGTTGTTGTTTTGCAAGGCCTGATGATCGGGACACATGACTGTACTATCTCACTTTTCGTCTCTCCATTACGGTGCAGAGTTTTATAAGAGGTTTGATAGCTTCCTGTTTCCCCTTATGAACGTCTTCGTCAGTCGCATGGTCCTTTTACTAAGGCAAAAAATATACTATCAAAAGCTAGCATTATGTGACAGTTCTACCTACGTTGAAAGACAAGTCGTTCACAGGGAAGAATATCACACAAGTCAAATTCTGTTTTAAGAAATAATCCATTTCAATGTTAATTGCCATTTTGGCGGGAGAGACGGAAGTCGGTAGGGACTGAGAACCTCTGGCAAAGAAAATGCTCGTCCAAAGTGGAGAGAAAAAAAAAATCAGGAGTCCGGTTACGGTGACCTGATCCCAAAATGAGGATCTCTTCTTCTCCTTCCTCCCCCCCCCCTCTCCTCTCCCCATGCCCATCCTTTTCGCTTCCCATTCATTGTCTGTCCCTCTCCTGCCCCCTGGGCCTTTGTGGTCAAAATCCTCCACATAGAAACCTATTTTAAGATGATGAGGGGGGGGGGCTGATAACACACACACACCACACATACACACAACACACACACAGTCACATTTCATACACACATATATTATACACACAGACATTTTTGATTTTGAAAAATTCTTCTTGCTGTGAATATTTTCGTCAATGAACATGTTGAAGTTTTTATTTCTTCTTGTGAATAATATATATTTAAACTTTCTTTCCTTTTTTTTTTTGCAGTCGCTACTAATATTAGAAGCCGTCAAGAGAAATTTTTAATTCTTATTAGGTATTACTTCTTTATTGACAAGCTCAGCACTCAGGTTCCTAAACTTGGTGTTTATGATGTTACTTGGATATTTCATAAATTCATTGCTCATATCATGGTGTGTTCAGTCAGTGGTTAGAGATCGTCCTTGTCGTTCAGAACTATTCTATAAAAATCATGAAAAAGATGAGAATGACGATCTTTGTTTCGCCTTACGAAGAGCCATCTAGATTGTGACATTTTAGATTTGTCTGTCATCTGTTATATTTTTCCATCGTGGTATGTCAGTGGCCTAGCGGTTGGGCCGTCGGACTCGGGATCTAAATCCGGGATCACATCCTGACTGGTCCCGACATTTTGTCCTTAGGAAAAACAATTTACACACATTTCCTGGCTAGACCAAGGTTTATATGGATACCCGGCTATAGACAGTGATTGATAGCGATGGTCCGATAAAGATATGAGCGCCTAGCAGAAAGCCGCCTTGTATGCTTCCAAGGAAGCTGAGAATGTTTATGAGCGTCTTCTTTGGATTTGTCGGGGTAATAATAGACTGTAAAGAGCTTAGAGCCTGTACTATACGGGGATAAGCGCTACATAAATGCTCTCTATTATCTTATTTTATACTAAATAATCTCTTTCATTCTTCGACAAGACAACCAGTTCTTTGTCGTCAATATCATCATCATCATCATCGTTTAACAGACATTTTTAAGATCATTATCACTTGATGAACAGCGTTGATTTTCCGATGAAATGGCATTTTGAGAATGATGTATCTGCTGTATGCATTGTTCTTCAAGGACGCATTGTAGATGTTATGCATGGCCGTGACCTATAACTCCAGCTTGTTGGACCTTTCTATGACGTTCTGCTTAAACATGTTTTCTGTTATGTCTCACTTAGCCCTATCAATGAGACAAAATCAATGGTTCGTCATCGTATTTTTTTCCCATATATTAAAGATATCAAGAGACAGTGTCTTGCAAGGATCAGGCGTAATAATAGATCCGACTTCCATTTAGAGTGATCCATTTTGAGAAAGTGGAATAAATTGGATATTGTAACTTTAACGATCAGCTGGCATTGGAGTGTAAATTCATTTTAATAAGAAGATTCATAGTAATCATACATGGACAGAAACTGGAAGAGACGGGGAGCATTTTCAAATAGTTGGGGTCCATTATCAGCCAGGGCTGCTGATCAACAAAGGAAATCATGACAAGGGTCCATTATCTCATAGGACTCACATAGGATATATGGCCCGAGATAACCACCCCGTAGGAGTTGAAAGACTTACATTTACAGTAACCGTACCATAGGATTGCAGATCAACAATGGAAGTCAAGACAAATATTTGTTTTGCAACATCTGTAGTTCCAAATTTGCGATCAACTGGATAAAAAAAAAACAACAAAAAACAAAAGCATCCGTTTCCAAATTTCAAATCAAATATTGGTATCCTTTCTACTGAATGGTGATTATAGCTGGACCCTGGGCAGAAACTGAAACAAAGAAACCTCCAAGTATTTGAAGATCGGAGCTGAAGGGAACTCCTAAATATCCAATATACTAAACATGAAAGTAAGGAGCACATCAGAGAGCAAATCAGCAAGGTTGCAGACAAACAGGAGCACCTTCCGAGTGCTATAAAGCCACACGAGTTTACCTTTTCGGAGCTATGACAATCACTATGACTCGATGTTCTAAGATCATACGTACTGCAGGACACCGTGAATAGCAAACATACAGAACAGGCACACAAGGCAAGACCTGGCCTGACAGTGCCAGAGAATGGACCGATCAGACTATGCCCATATTGCTGCGAACAACAGAAGATCAAGAGCAATGGAGATCCTTGGCTGCTATCTCTTGCATGACATTCTAACTATATTAATTTTGTCAATGGAATAATGATGATAATGGATCATCTTTGATCATTTTTTTAAAACAAAATTTTACACTTTTAAAAACAACAAAAATCCTACTGTCAATATCCCCATTTCCCTCTGCCCCCGTCATAAACTGCGGTAAAGCATGGACAGCCAATAACATTTGATACAGTCAAAACCTTGCATACCACCTAATAATATCTGCATATCTTGATATTTCTGGTTGTAAAAACACTTGTTATTGTTATAGATGTCGTTACTGTTGTTATTCTTGATGTTGTGGTTGTGGTTGCTGTTATTCTTGATGTTATGATTGTGTTGTTGTTGTTGTTGTTGATGTTGTGGTATGGTTGCTATAATGTTCATGATGAGGGTATTGTATTGTTGCTGTTGTTGTTGTTGTTATTGTTTGCATTGTTTTTGCTGTTGGTCGTTATTAGTGTTGTTGTTGTTACTATTGCTGCTTCTCCTGTCGTTTTTGTTGGCGTTGTTGTTGTTCTTGTTGCCATTGTTGCTGTCCCTGTCATTATCGTCATTTCTGGTGTTGCTGTAGCTGTTGCTAGTATTTGTTGCTGTTGTGGTCACTGTCAAAATAGTTGACTTTGTCATCATTCATGTTTGCTGTCGTTGTCAAAATTAATACTTTCTGAATAAAAATGTCTACCCTGACTGTGGTCCGAAGACCACTGCTGCATTTACTATGCTTAAGAAAAATAATACACCCAGTATCAACTGTATACAACGGTTTTATATTATAGGGCTCTAGAGAATTTCTTGGACAGTGATAATGTTGAATTTGTAATCAAGCGCATATCACTGAATTTTGATATTTACCACGCGGTTAAGTTTGTGAGAACCAGACCAGCTTTGATAGTTAGATAAGGATAGTACTGTCTGCAGATAGATTTGATTTCTCTTAATCCTGTTATGATGTCATTTAACTTTACTCACGTCACTAAATTGCCATCTACATTAAAATATTCTGTGCTCTAACATTAGTAGGACACGTTTTCTCAGTTGCCAGACTTTTCTTACCTGTCAAACTGTTTCTTCCTTGTCAGGCTGTTTCTCACCTATCAGACTGTTTCTCACCTGTCAGACTATTTCTTACCTGTCAAACTGTTTCGTACCTGCCAGACTGTTTCTTTACCTGTCAGGCTGTTTCTTACCTGTCAGGCTGTTTCTTACCTGTCAGACTTTCTTTACCTGTCTGGCTGTTTCTTTACCTGTCAGACTGTTTCGTACATGCCAGACTGATTTTTATCAAGGCCAATCATAACTGTGATTCAAGTATAAAATTATTACTCTTGGATGTAGACCTTTAAGGACTTATTTTGGAGTCCAGTTCAGGTATTCTCTGATATCATAAAATTTTGAAACTTGATAAGGACTCAAAACCTCTACACCTTCAACTTCACCCATGCTTTAGTCTCTGCCGATGTCCTGAGGGCGCCTTTCAAGATAACGTCACTAACCTTCTCCAACACTCCCTGTCTTCCACTGCTCTTTGAGAATCAGAAATCTCATTTCACCTGTCCATTCTTGGATGTTGCCTTCCCATCTCGTCCTTTTTGTCGTTAAGTTTTACAGTGGTTAGAGTTCTTCAGATTCACAACGTCATCTAGCGTGCTTCTGTCTTCGAGTGTTTCTTGTAATATGAGACGCAACACAATGAAATCAGGCGCTCGTCAAACTGAGGTTTTTGGAGAAATCACATGGTTTCAAGAGTGAACGAATTTTTAAGACAATTTCTTTTCTTCACAGAACCCTTCTATATTAATATAAAAATGCATGTCAGAGTTAAATTTGCTGAAATACATTGAGTAAAAGCCCAAAAATTGTAATTTAGCGGCATGGGCTAACAAAGATTAATAAGGATTTAGAAAAGTGATTGGCCATTTTCTCACTAAATTCAGCAGCAGCAACAGCTCACCTCCATCGTCTTCGATTGCCAATATCTCAACTTCTCCATAAGGTAGAACAATTTTTTTTTCACACACAGAAAGGGAAATGAATAATCTTCACAGTAATACCAATAACTCCATATGCTCAAAATTTGACGAGAGCCTGATTTCATCGTGTCGCATCTCATATGGCTTTTGCAAGGCCTTACGATTGGAACACTTGGCCCTACCATCTGTTTCCTTTCTACAGTAAAATGAAGCGACTTTTGTGAGGTGCGCTGACTTCCTGCATTCTCTTGTGAATCTCTCTATTCGTTGTATGATCTCTGTTGTTAATGCAAACGATTTTGCAGTAGCATTTTATTTCTTTTACAAGGATCCTTCTCAAATTTGTTTTTGAGAAGGAAAAAATGCTGGAAGTGTATCTTTCATTTGACAATTATTCTCAAACAGATGACTTTCTTGATAATTCCTCAAATGTACAGAGACTTTACAAGTTTTTCATTTTCCAAAGCATGTGGTCTGAGCGATCCCTTCTAAAGAGGACTATTGGATGACTAATTCCCAGCCAATGGGATTTAAACACGTGACCTTTTTTTTTTTTTAAAAATCAGTCCTTCGGACGACAGGGGTGAGAGAAAAGGTCAAGATGACCTGCTGACCAAAGGAAAAAGAAAAAAAAAAGACGAAAAAAATGACCTAATTAAGGGGATGTCATTTTGGTCTGTGAGAAATAAAGGGGGATCACTCCTGTCCCGTCCACTCACCCATCAACCAGGATTTGCAATTAATGCCCCTTTTCGATTAAACCCCATTTGACCCACATCCGGGTTGCGGTGACCTAGAAAATACATTAATACAACAACTATCAATCGTGACTCGTTTTCTCCCCACACAGAGCCATGAACGAGCAACACTTGTAAACCTCTCACTAGCATAATCGCCCTCCTACTTAATACATGCTACATCTTCACCATTCCCCTTTCCTTCTTTGAAACCATAAAAACAAAAAAAAAGAAAAAAGAAAGAAAATCATCCCGTAGTTGCTTCTATTGGTTTTGCTTTGTTTTTTTTTTCTGCGGTGTTCGTCATATACATTCAGCTCTGACATACTGTGACAAAATATCTTTTCCCTTTAAAATAGGCGTTTTGTCTCTAGAAAGTCCAGATTTAACTTTGAAGTGTTTCTTTTAACATATAATGAACAAAATTTACACTTGTTTTTTCTTTTTTTTTAAAAAAGTAATAGTGAGTGAATGAGTGAATGAGTGAGTGAGTGAGTGAGTGAGTGAGTGAATAAGTGAGTGAGTGAGTGAGTGTGCAGGAAGGTAAATGGATAGATTACTTAGTATGTATATAGATAAAAAGGCATCCTAGAAAGTGACTAAATGGCATTTTGTTCATTATGCGAGCACAGACAGAATTTCAAAACTGAGCTGTGATTTTCTGAAATCTACACTTTTCAGGGAAACATCATTCTGTCAAAGAACCTGATCCCTGACTGTGTATCCCACTCCCGTCCTCCCATTCCCACCCTTCCCTTCCCTTCCCTTTTCCTTCCCTTTTCTGTCCATAGCTGAAAATGGACAGCCAACAAGGCCTAAGTGCTTGCCCAATTCCCTCCGCCCAAAATCTTGAATTCTTTGGCAAATGCCCACAAAAAATGCACCCTCCGATATCGTCTTTAACACAATAGGAGAAAATTGGTTCTGCCATATTTTTTTCTTCTTTTCCTTCTTCTTTTTTTTTTCCAATGTGGTAAAGTTATTTTTTTTCTGTGTTTTTGCTTTTTTCGTTTTGTTTCTTGTTTTTACCTTTTATTTATTTTTTTTAAAAATCTGATCCGACCCCAGCATGTCTTTGAAAGGATTGTGGGTGCTGGGTGAGTATGTGTGCCTGGATTTCTGTGTGCAGGCGCATGTATGTGTGTATGTGTTCGGGGTAAGCAGAATGACAGATGTGTAGATATGAGAAGGTGAAAAGTGAAAGTATATAATATGTTTGTTCATATGAGGATGTATGTGTGGGGGAGATGAATGGTGGAAAGAAGGGGGGGGGGGGTACTTTTCCGGATATCCGTCATCTAATAGAAAATTATCTATTTCTGTCTTTTTTGTCAAGCCGTGGAACGAGTGATTGGGGGCAAGGTTATGGGTTTGTGGTGGTATTTTTTAGCCAAATGATCTGCATTTGAACTGCATGAATTTTTCTTTATGTTATGCATTAACCTCAGAGGTGTGAAGGGGAGCGATATGCAGAAAATCTCCCTCATTATACTTTGTAATTAAATTACATCCCAAATGGTGTCTACATAATATACATATTATTCTGCAACAATATTCGTTTTATCTTTTTATGTAGGCATAAAAGCGTCATTTCCTGAATATTATTAGATGTCATTGAAAAAAGTTTTAACTGGTAATTCCAAGGTTAAAAAAAAAAAGAGATTGCTCTACGTTTTCTATGGCTCAAGAGTTCAAAAGGAGCTTGTGTCAAAGACAGCAATGGAAATGATTAACGAACGCTCTGAATGTTTATTGTTTTTTGTTTCGTTTTCTTGTAGATGTAGTTTGTGCCGGGCATGTCCTGGCGCTGAAGCCGTTTCTCGTGCAGTTGGGGAAAGTGGCCAGGACTGACTGGGGCGCCTGCGATTATTGGCCGTCTCATTTCTGAGCACGTGATCTCATCTCATGTCAGGGAGAGCTTGATCCGGGCATTGCTGCCGCTTTGTCCAACTTGATAAAGTATTTTTTAAAAATCTTTATTATTGTAGTTGTTATTATTATTATTATCATTATTGTTATTATTTTGTTAAGCATGTTTAAACTTGGAGCCATGTCCAGACTAGACTAAGCTGGGCGTAATATGAGAAATGATCCTAATTTGTCCAAGTATAGATATTTTTTTTGAGTATTGTTGAACAATTCTGTCTCTGAAAGATGGGCATTTTTGCAGAGCTCAAAAAAAAAAAAAAAAGTTTCTTTCATAATTATTTTTTTTCCATTTTTTTTTTTGAAAGGTGGGAGGATTCTGGGATAGAGGGATAAGTCCCTATTGACCTCAGACTGAGCTCCAGGATTCTTGGTGAACTCTGGGAAATTTTGTAAAGAATTCTTAAGTTGTCGTCTTTGCTAATTCTGACGAACATATCTAAGCCTTAAATTTCTGCCTGTGAAAAATAACCTTTGGTGCACCATTACAGTGCAGTTATTTTGATTCCATGACCATGTTTCGCCCTCGGAATCTCCTTGTCCCACATACACCTATAATGGAAACCACACGTATTAAAATAACCTTATTGTAATCATAATAAGAATGTCTATGCAGTTCTGGATATGGAAGATGACTTGTCGTGAACGTCGCAGTGTATTTATCCTTAATACATTACGTTCTGCAAACGCTTTTCAGTCACTTCCGGGTGGGTATGTTGCGTACCGAAGCACATTTTTGTTCTTTTATCGCTCAATAAGAAAATAAAAAATGCTAGATGTAGAAAGTCCGAAGCAGATCTGTATCTGAAATAATCTGCCGAATTCTGTAAGTTTTGGATGATCCACTTTTCGACTTTACGAGATCAGGAAAGATGCTGAGAATTGTAAGCTGAAGCATGTAAAATCTTTCTGTGTGCAATTTGAAATAATCTGACTTAATACGTCGAGCTCAATAAATAAACGTTTGGTAATGCACATTTAGCTCTGGAACTGAATCCATAGCCGACCGCTCGGACATATGGTGAGAAATGGCAGCTGAGGAATATGTAATCCTGCTGTGTGCAAATAATGATGAGTGCATCTGTCTGAAAGAACATGTTTCTGATAATTAAGTATAAGTGAAGGGTGAGTGAGAATGAGGTATTCCTGTATTTGCTCTTCCTCTTGTTAATTTTAGATTACCTTGATGTTGTTAGAATCTCGATTCCTTTCAGAAAATGTTAGAAACAATTTAAATAAATTCCATTAGGGAAATGTTTGAAATAATGTCTTGTTTCACAATTATTTCAAGAAATTTCTACTTCTTTCCTTGGTCAAACATTTCTGTTTGGAGTTAAGAAAAGTTCGTTTTTGATGAAATCATTGAAAACAACTGGATTAGCCTTAGAAGATGCATTATGCAAAGAAGCCAAATGTGACAAGAATTTATTCTATTCTAATTATAATCCTTGTTTTCAGGCTATTCTGTTTTTGAAGGCTGGGTCGTTATGTCTCATTAGTTTAGGATCCATTTTGCATTACTTTGACACGAATAGCCTGGAAATGTAAGGATGCACCCTTTTTAATCGTAATATTTTTTGCCTCAGCTCGTCTGCTTATGAAGGTTGAGCATTTGCATCAACTAGACTAAGATCTATTTTATATTCAGTTGTAACACATAAATGTATTTAAATCCCGGCTTTCATCCTGAGAGGAAGAGCAAACATGATGAGAAAATGTTGAGGAAAAGTTCTATGCTCATCTGATTCAAATTATTATGTGCGTGCCTGGGCAGCTCCAGTTCTGAACTTTGAGCCATCTGGCTAAATCTGGTGCAGAGCGCTGTGACAGTAGGTATTTTTTTTTTTTAAAAGAGCAAGATTTATCCATAGATGATTGTCATGGAATTGATCAATTCCTGTTCTGAAAATGGAATGTTCGGCTTTGACACAGAACCACCGAACTGAGAAATAAATTTAGAGTCACGATCTTTTAAGGGCATGTGCTACTAAAAAACCAGTTTCGCCATTTCTTAAGAAAAGACTGTTTTTACATCATATACCTGTTCACTGAGTTGCTAAGACATGGCAAACAAGCAAAAAAAAAAAAAAAAAGTTTTCATCATTATGTAATAATAATGGAGGTCATTTTGGATTTTTATCACACATTTTTTATTTGCCTATAACGTTTATGGTTTTTTTTTTGTCATGAATCAACTTAGGACATATATACAACTTTGTATAGAAGGATTTGAAATTCGCTGGTCCTGTTTCTCTGGCACAGTCTGATGATCGTTTCTATATTTTTGTTTTCACTAATTTTCCTTATTCAAACAAATCTTTGTTATATGATGGCAAAGCAGCCTGGGAAAATCTATCCTATTCGGACACAAAATAAAAAAGTAGAGATTTTTCTGCAGAAAAATAATTTTTGAGAAAACCCGTGAAAAAATATATTTTTTCCTCACTATAAACCTCAAATTTAAGACCGAAACATGAAAAGAAGGCTCTCCTCACTTTCTTTTAGCATGTTAACACAATCATACTTCATGTACAATGGATAAAGAAGCAAGATTGAAGTTTTTCAGTTTGACCCAAAAACTGAAAATTTTGACCTACATTTGCCTACACATGCCCTTAAGAAAAAAGTTAAACTTGCGGGACAAATGACGATATTGGTTTTCAAACAAACAAACAAACAAACAAAAACAGACATTTTAACAGATTCTTTTTTGTTCTGCCTCTTTGTCTTGTTTGTCTTCTTCTCCTTCATTATTTTCTTCTTCTCTTCGTGCTCTGCCACTTATTTTTTTTTGTTTATTAACTATTGCGATTTGGTGGTCAAAATAGACTCAGTGATTTGTTGCGACAAGGTTATCCTTTTCGACCAATTAAATTGCATCGTTTGATTTGATTCCAAATATTGGATATGATCTGGTAGATTGTAGATGTAGATTCTAGCTTCCCGAAGGGAGAAGTTCCACACCAAGACAAGTGGCCAAGTGGAGGGTAATTTTTAGGATTAGGTTTAGGAATAGGGATAGATCTAAGTTACAGTACAATTAAACCAGACAATTGTACTTTTCTAAGATAGACACCAGGTTATGGACAACAAGCTCAGTTGTTGTATTTGGTTATGATAGTATGCATGCACGTGATCCATGACTCGAGATAATGCGATATACTTCCGCTTTACAAACAAATATCCTGTTGCCAGAAAAAAATCCCCATGCCATGATTCTTCCTAACATTCATGTCGCGGGAAAGTCCCAGAACACTGAATGACGATAAACAATGAGATTTAAAAGTAAAAGTCTAAATTAAAACAAACTGAAATATCAGAAATACCAGGAATATCATAACATCAAATATATCTGAATGAAAAAAGACAGCAGACAGGATGGCTAAAAGTGCACGTCATTAGTGTCCTGTGTCTTTAGGGTCACTCATTGATAGATAGATAGATAGATAGATAGATAGATAGATAGATAGATAGATAGATAGATAGATAGATAGATAGAT
>JBCEWB010078890.1:0-12931 GCA_039654565.1 Peronia peronii | reverse complement strand
TTGTTGTTGTTGTTGTTGTTGTTGTTGTTGTTGTTGTTGTTGTTGTTGTTGTTGTTGTTATTATTATTATTATTATTATTATTATTATTATTATTAAACTAGCTGCGGTTACATCAATAATTTTGTGCAAACTACATCTGAGGGAGGAAACAACGTGGCAAAGATCACTCGTTACTAATCCTGAAGTTAAACAGATTTTTCTTGTCAGGTCGACGGCCTTAACTTCTAGTACCCAATTTGTGAAAATTCTCTTTGTAACGAACTACGTAGAAGAAATTTGAACTGTGTCTGAAGCACTTCTGGATCCCCTGGACATTCTGAAACCTGACGACAGGATTATATTCTGATCACTTTCATTGATTTTCCTAGGGTTCATTTAATATAGCATCCAAACTCAAATCTTAGACAGAATTTTTTGACAATTGTGATTCATCCTGAAATGATATGATACATTTAATTAAAACATTCTCTACCTAACACAGGATGCAACATTTTTTAAGCAATTAAAATTGCAGTACCTTTTTTATATTCCTTTTTGAGGGTTGCCACGTCATCATTGCTCAGCGGAGCCACTTTCTTCACCAAGGTAACAGGATCATCGTTCTGGCAGGATGACAGAGAAGATTTTTGGATAGTTGTAGAAAAGATTATAAATTAAAACATGAATATCTGGAATACCTGAAAGCAACGATCGTCTTTTTATAACATCTTGCGTCACACACTATCTGTGTAGAGAATGACATTGTGTTTATTCAGCAATACAGCCTAACCTCGGAAACAGATAGCGAAACTGGAGAGGCCATTGAAAGAATTCATGCATTACTGCTCGTCTAGATATATGCCAGTGACAGTTACTAATGAAAGACATGTTTGGTGAAAGATGGATAAGTTTTTCCATGTTTAGACGTATTTAAAAGTTTTCTCTTTTACAAGATCCACGCAGCAAATATGACTTAGACTCGGGTTTTCATCGACAGTTTGAGAGAACTTTACCTGCCGTTTCATGCTTGTAACTATAACTATAAATTATATTGATTTAAATCGATTAAAACATTACACTGTAAGAGCCGCTAAACAAGATGTTTTCATGAGAAAGAAAAGAACCTGAAAATAGAACCGTTAACCCCTTTTAACTTTTACCTATAGATTTAAAAACATAATCACAGAATTTTTGTTCCCTCTCATTACGCTTCATGTTTTTGTGTCATACTAACAAAGCGTCTTGACAAAACTGTACTCCAGGTAAAAGTGGATGGGAAGCGAAAAAGAGATAGGCAGAAGAAAAGCTGGATCGACAACACTCAGGAATGGAGAGGGAAACATCTGGTAGATC
The DNA here is from genome assembly GCA_039654565.1 of Peronia peronii. Taxonomy (NCBI): domain Eukaryota; kingdom Metazoa; phylum Mollusca; class Gastropoda; order Systellommatophora; family Onchidiidae; genus Peronia; species Peronia peronii. The sequence continues at coordinate 11,598 of JBCEWB010078890.1, read as the reverse complement.
CAGGTCCCAGCCTACAGAGGTGATGGATGGAAACGATTGATGAACAGCTCGACAGGTGGCGCCCAGAAAACTTCATTTAGAGTTAAGCGCTAAAAATTGCAATGAGAAAACTTTGTGCTCAAAAACATTAAACAAAACAACAAAATAAACAAAATCAACGATTGTGGATGATTATGATTATGCCCATCAAGTCTCACTTTCAGTGCTTTACTGGCGCCCTCAGACTGTCCAGTGTTTTGGTCATTCAGTAGGGACTCAATCAACAGATGCCAGTCACTGCCCAGTCCATCCTTCAGGTCATCCTCCAGATCCTGGTCAGGAAAAGTATCAGCATTAGATGTAGTCTTACATTTGCAAAGCTGGTTAGTTCACTTGAAGTTTACAGACATAAATACGGTATGATGGAATTTTTTAGATCAAGCAATGCCACATAACACACATTAATTGATTTATAAATTGATGCATGCGGTATGAAAACTATCCATAATGATAGTAGGTCCAAATTCATTAAAACCAAACAGACGATACGGATGTATTATTTGACAAGACTTTTGATTTTGAAAACTATGATATATTTTGCTGTGTTTGCTGTATTTGTCTATTTGTCGTGCAATCGATGCTTCGCAGGTAACAATAATTGTCTCACAGCCAGTCAAAATGAGACGTATGTCGATTTTTCACCTTATGGAGTTTTTGGTATCATGTGAAAGCTTATTTCATACCCTTTCAGGTGGTGAAAAAAGTTTTGAGCCAGCTTTATTCTAGCCAGAGATATTGCAGTTTAAAGAGACAAGGAAGAGACCCCCAGAAATGATCGAAATTCCGAGAAAATCGAGTTTAAATGAACGCATAAATCTACGTACGTGCCTCACAAAAACCTGATTTAATGAATAAATATTTATAAATGGAGGGTAAGACCGATATCGTCTTGTTCAGAAATGAATACACTTCCGATTTCTGCAAGGAAAAAAAAAAAAGAAATCGATATCTGACCTCCCTTATCACATTCAAAGCCCGATTTCTCGGTTCTAGCCCAGCGACTTACGTCTCATTTCGATTGGCTATTAGACAATTGTTGTGTATAGTGTTTTTCCCTGTTGATAATAGATTGTAAAGCGCTTAGAGTCTGTATTTACGGGGACAAGCGCTATATAAATGCTCTCTATTATTCTTATTATTATAAAATAACGTGAACGCAATTTTTTTCCCCAGCGTTATTAGTGCATAGCTATACAATGTACTTGGTTTATCCTGTTTCTGAAACATTATGTATCTGTACAAAAAGATAAAGTTTTCATAGAATACAAAAACAAACAAACAAACAAACAAACACACAAACACACAAAAGAAAATACAAATGGGAAGAGCGAGAGTTGAGCGGTCGTTTGTGCTGTTACCTCATCATACATCTCGTCATATTTGTCCTTTATTTTCATCCTCTGCTTGAACGATTTCTTGGCCAGTGTTCTGATGATGATGTCATGTGGACGGGCTGTAAACGTAACAGGTGCGATGTAAATTCAACATGAACCAACAGGTTCCAATTCTTTTTTATGTATAGAGACAGATTATGTTATCGAACAGGGAAATATACATCTTTAATCAATTTTCGAATCAAGAAGTTTTCCACTGCAAGAGAATTTGATAAAACTGCAGGTAAGAAATGCAGATTCAGTAATCCATGTATGAGAGGATAACTATCTGTGAATATTATGTAGTCTGTCTGATTCTGTGAAGATATTTATGACATGCAAGCCGCGGTAAATATGATGTTAGCAAAACCTACACTACGGAACATAATGTAACAGTGACAATAGTTCATATTCGACTTAGCAAAAACCTGGAAATCCCCTGCAGAGTGTTTGTACCCCTTGCTAAAAATAGAACACCCACTGATGTTTGTTACCGCTTCACCACGAGATCCGAGAACAATTATCACCGGTCCGGTGCATTTTTTATGTCTTTTTCTATGTCAATGGTAGTGAACAGTTTGGAGTGTTTGTACCTCCCTACTAAAATTAGTTGGGGATTTCCAGCCGTTCGCTTGGTCGGACCAAGGAGCTTATACTATTTATCCTGGAGTGCGGACTCATGACGCCGCCTTAACAAAATACAATGTATCTAGCGTGCCAATACAGGCGCCATGGCCATGGAGTTAGATTTAGTATTGCTGTACGTGAGTTTCGTTTAGTTTTGCACGTAGTAACATAACAACAACGGCGTTAAGTCTTAACGTTAAATAGGTTTCTTGCCCTCATGGCCATGGCTTCACATTTGGCACGCGTAATGTCATCAGTCCGCTCTTCAGTCTAATAGTATAAGCTCCTTGGTCGGAACACATCGATTAATTGATTACGGTCCTTTTTGACAGCTTATTAAAATGGGTTTTGTCTGAATCTCTTGCGATGGTTTCACCTTTGTTGTTTGCCACTTTGTACAGCTGTTTGGCGTCATTCTCTGCCTGACGTTCTCTCTCCTCCCGTCTGTCTCTCTGTCAGCAGATAGGAATGTCACAAATAAATAAATAAATAATAAATAAATAAATAGTAACATTCAAATGTATTAATGTAACATTAATGTATTAACAGTAAATCGCGTACTCTAATTAGCTTTTGATATAGAAATTGAAAAATATCTTATTAGGCAAAGAAATTAGATGGATGTTAAAGTAATTTTTGTATTATACTCTAAAGCTATTAAAAAGAAGCTTTCACCTGCGAAATATGTGGCAATACGACAATATCATTGTGTGGGTTAAAAATATATCTGAGTATACTTATTGGTCCACAGTAATAATTCCTGGTGATTTTCGATCTCAGTGAGATCGTTTATATTATGATAAGCACTAAAAAGTCACAATTTAAAATCCAGAAAATAGATGTAGAAGCAAAATTGTTAATATTTGATGTGCCGGGCGGATTCACACAGGCACGCGTGCAAGGACAGCTGAACACACTTAGCATAATCACTCACATATTTGGCAAAAGCTGACACACCCAAACACAGCAAACCCACAATTAAATATAATTCATTTCAGGGGCGAAAATTATGTTAGGTAGTCAAAGAATAAAACAAAATGAGGAAACGATCCATGTGCGTTATAAATCTCGGCTATATTAAAAGGATTGTTCACTTTAGGATGACATAGGGAAATTTCACGCATAAATAATCATAGTAACAAGAATAACAGGAACAACAGCTGATTGTTTATATACGGATACTAGGATAAGGGTTCTCAACCTTGAATATAAGCGGTTTTGTTTCTTTGTTTGTTTGTTTTTTAACTTTAGGGCCGGTAATTTTTAAAGAAAGAGAAAGATCGATAAATTATTTGTTTTTGTTCTTTTTCTTATTCACCCGTTCATTCCCCTGTTAACACAATTTTGTTTGGATGTTCAATCTATCGGCAGATATATGGAAGGAGCATAAAGGCAAAGTTATTTTGTGCCTGGCAGAATTTTACCCTTTATGGTGTGTTAATTTCACCAAGTCTTACTTCTAGGAACTCCTGGCTATAGATGGTTTGGCTCTAAAGATACACTTATTTTAGCAGCTACAAGCAAATTGCATTGTTAAAACCAGCGTACTTTTACAAATAGAAAACGACAAAATTTAACCAGGGCTGCTAATGTCACACAGTTAGCAAATTTTATAGAAAACCCAGAAAGTGGGAGGGCTCTCGTGTTACCAGTTAAGAGGTTTACGATTGCTGCCAACAGGTCTGCACTTGAGGCATTTTCAACTTCACTGTACTCAGTCTGCTCAATAGAATCTGATACAATTATAACAATAAGAAGAAAATATTTTCTTTAAACTATGAATTTTTCATGGTGTAAGTTTCAAGCTAAGAAGTGATTTCTCTCTCTTCACGCTGCATGTTCAGCTCCTGGCGTGTCTGGCAGAGTGAAGTAGATCTAATCGGGGCTGGTCAAAATCACTTTCTTTGCTTGAAACTTACACTATGAAAAGTTCATAATTTAAAGAAAATAATTTCTTCTTATTGTAAGAAATTTATCAGATTTTATTGTGATCAGTCTTTGGGATGATAAGAAGTAAAGTGATTTTTTTTTCTTGACACTGCCTGTTCAACACCTCTTGTGTCGGCCAAAGCGAAGTAATCGGGCTGGTCACAACGATCTCCCAAAGTCATGTTGTGTGGTATTTTGTATCTTTAATAATTCGTTAGTAAGGCAAAAACTGAGCTAAGACAAACAAAAATGCATTTACAACATTACATTGCCAATATTTATCGATTCACTCTGCTGTTGCAGACTTTTTTTTCTTTTAAATGACATCTGTATTTGTACTAAATTATAGTCAAAGGAGACAAACATGAACTTCGTGGGCAGAAGAAATTGAATCTTAAAAGTAATTCTACCAGTCGAAATCTCGTCTAAAGATTACCAAAATCACTGCAGACTTTTCCAGATTCTTAACCATGCGATTTGTGCTTTTCTGAAACGAATGTATAGGCTATGAAGGCTTAACAGATTACGCCACACTTTGTCAGTTTTAGGAAGGTAAAAAATGCAAGCAAGACGCAGGAGCATGAGTTTAAAAGCAAAGCAAGGCACAGAGTGAGCACACTGTCTTACATTTTCCCCTCAATCTCTAAATCTACGACATAAAGAGGCTAATGATGAGGTAAAGTCTGCAAACAAGAAAAAGAGAAAATTGAATTAGGTGAGAACTAAATACGAGATATACATTGTAATAAATCTTTCTGATGAGAAGACAAAAATATCTGGACAAACTCATGATCTACATAAACAAACAAACAAACAGACAAACAAGCAAACATACACACTCACAAGAAAAATACGAGTTTTTAAAAAGTTAGAAGAAACGTTTTTTTTTTCTTGATGACTTATTGCATAATGCTTATTAACACTCGGTAGAATTTATGTTAATGTACTTTTAACTTCGAAAAGGTATTCTCATGGCATAGGTTTGATTGATATACAAGGTTTTTATAAAGTTACCAAACAGTTAGGTTGAAAACAACTCTATAAAATAGATTTCTTTGAACGCAATGTTTTTTGGGGAATTTTACAAAGACAAATTGAAGACTGTCGTTGTGCCAGTGCATTGAAACAACGATCAGATTTCCATAACTTGCATTTTCAACAGAATGAAGCCCAACAAATACATGTACCTGTGCCGTAACTGTCCGGGCATCCGTAGTGACAAAATGATCAAACATTTTCTATATTGAACGAAAGAGTTTCCCACGCAGTGAAACAAAACTCATGCAGATTAGGATATTAATGCAGTTCAACTTGGTTTGAAATGGTATTTTATCCTAGCCTGCATATTTATAAGAACAACCTGTTCTAGGAACTATTGATTTTAAATGCCAATTTCATCGATCATTCAGATCTGAATAAGGGCTAAGTCTTCCTCCGCCTAAGTCTTCCTAGGTTTTCTATCCAGTTGGTTTGATCTCTCTTCTAGAACTGTTTCATTTAAATGTAATAGATGTATTTTATAAATAAATATTGAAATGTGTTTTATTAAGCTCGCAAACTTATATTTTTGTGCGTTTTTGTACAGCTGAGATAACCACCACGACAGGAGGGTGAAAAGTTTAACAAAACCGTAACAGTAGCCTAACAGTAGCCGCCTCTATCTCTTGGATTAATTTGATTCAGATTCATCCCAGTAAACAATAATTTTAGTATTTTGCAACTGATCTTTGCCTCTCTCTCTCTCTCTTTCTCTCTCTCTCTCTCTCTCTCTCTTTCTCTCTCTCTCTCTCTCTCTCTCTCTCTGAATGTTGACAAAATCGGGCATATTATGTAACAATTATTTTACAGTTCTTGCACTGTGACACACAAATCCGTGTGAAAATAAAACTTAAAATAAAAATAATGATAATAACAATAATAATAAACAGGGAAAGCATATTTATATTTACCCGAGGTCGGAGCTCGTATGATTGACCAAATAAAAGAAAAATAATGAGTTTGCAAGCAAACTAACTGTGAATAAAAAGCACGAATATAAAAGATAACTGTAATTTAACTATTTTTCCCTATATGCAATAAGAAAATGAAACAGTAAATAACGAAAATGAAAGATATCGATAAAAATACCTCCATATAAGCATAAAATTATGATAAAACTAAAGAACCAAAGCAAATATAAATAAAACAAAATGATAAGCTTACATATGATAATAATATGTGTATATACATCAGGACTTTGAGGATATGCGTATCTGAGTAGACCTGTACAATAAACAAAAATTATTACAATAATAATGACCATAGTTTTTGATACTCTGAATGCTCTGCACTAGGTGAGTATTTACCTCTTCTTTGGCCTTGTCTCTCTTTTTCTTCTCCTCATCCTTCTTGCCTTGGTAGTAAAAGTCGTTCTCGTCGTCCGAGTCACCGGGTCTGATACCGTAATACATCCACAAGTCCGGCTAGGGTGGGAAAAACACCAGGATGTCCCAATCAAAGATCGATATAGCAACGGTGGCGTAAATCAAAGGCTAAGGTCAGAGACTAAGATTGTAAAAAAATATAAATAAATAAATAAATAAATAAATAAATAAATAAATAAATAAATATCCCCCGCGGGGGCCCGAGGTTTATAAATAGGTTCTCTGCTCCCACCTGCAGGCGGTGTAAGCTCGCCATCGGTGGGATGTCTCCCATGGAGTGCCATCCTCGATATTCCAGAAGAGATGTCTCCCTTCTCTCTCTCCTTTCGCCTGTCTTCTATCCCGTTTTCTTTCCTCTTTTCTTCTTGATGTGTAAACGTATCTTATCGTGTTTGACACAATATGGCCGTAATCGTGCTGATGTGTCGTTAAACCCCAACTCAAACAAACAAATAAATAAATAAATAAATAAATACCGCGTTCTTATCCAGAGGAAGGCGGACTATACCAAATCTACACAAGGTTAAATAGCAATAAAGGCACAGAGCTCTATTTTAATTTTTTTTTCAGCCAACATTTTTAAGATTGATCCTTAGGACCTGTGGGGCGATCCAATCTGCAGACTCAGGCTTAACAGTCTTGGCCCGGGGCCTGATCTGCTTATACAGTCGAGACAGTCCCCCCCACGGGAGCTGAAAACACAGGTCCAGACTTATACAGTTTGTTAGGTTTAGATTTAAATACGCTGATCGCTTCACAGCAGCATTCCGCAAGGGAAACAGTTCCACGTTAGTATCAGATCATCAATCACACAGTTACAGATAGTGAGCTAGTTAAATATTAAGTTCAGAGACTTAGGTAGTTCTTTACATTTAGATTTAAAGTATGCTGAACGCTTTATAGCAGCTTTTCCTAGGGAAGACAATTTTTCTACGCTTGTATCAGATCACTAAGACATCGGCAAATAATTAACTAGATAAATATTTAAGAATACTGGAAGCCTTGAGGCACATATTTGAACAGATATAATGTGTTATTATCAGGAATCATATTCACAAACAATGTGGATCACTCCCTCTATCCGGACCTTTCAGAAAGTCATAAAATAGAGGGGATCAACACTGGTGTAGATTTTTCATTTCTTTGTTTGTAATTTCTGTTATGGATTTGGACGTAGAAACTCAGTCTATTCTGTTTGCTAGCATTTCTCTGTTCTCTGATATAGATCTAGCTTCTGCTGTAAACAAAACAACAACAATAACAACAACAACAACAACAAAAACTGGCTTTGTACTCATGTACATTTCTTCTCCTCTTTTAGTCACCATTGATGATCCATTGCATTGACATGGTCTGAACGTGTGTGGAGGCCTTTAAAGACACAAACAAAACACCGTAACTCACGTCAGGACTTCTGTACTCCTGTTTCCTGTCTGACTGTGTCCGTGAGCTCCGCGTTGTTCTCTGACTGCGAGGTGTGGTGGGTTTACTGCGGCTAGACCTCTGGGGCTCCGACTGGGTCTGGTGTGACACAACGATGGTCCAGGATCAGACAGAAAGTAATGCTTTGGTGCCATCGCCTTATCTTGTTCATATGTGCCAGAGGGCAGTATTCTCAGACAATTCACTATACTCACAGTTTAGCAAGGCATATGAAGACTCCAGTGGAAAAACCAGATTAGTCACATTTTTATGAAAAAATGAGTTATTGCTCCGACGTTATAAAGCAATACCGCTAAGATTTGTTAACCAGAACAATAATTCGGAAAAAACACCTAAGTTCCGCTAAAAAGAGAGTTTTTAAAAGGGTAAACAGTGAAAAACTAGAGACTTCTAAATTTTAATTTGTTTTTCTCCCTTTGTAGAAAATGTGACTTATCTGGTTTTTCCACTGGAGTCTTCATATGTTTGTGGGTTTACATAAGGACACTTGCTTCTTGAGTCACTTTTTAACATTCGATGATGGATGTGAGGATGAGCACTTCACATGTCTCACATACAGTAAATAAGCTTACTCAGCGAGTATCATCAGATCCAAATACATCAAATAAGAGTTTGTCAGTTTTGTGTGGTCTATCATTTTCCCCCATTCGTCCGTTGGATATTTTAAATCCTAGAGAGTTTACAATATATTATAGTTTAATGGTCCACTGCAGTCTTGCATGTCTGGACGAAGAGCAGTAAAACACACCATAGACACTGTCGAGCAAGGGATACATAGATTTACTATTTGTTTTTGTTACATTAACAATTTAGAAGAAATAAAGCTGGTGATTCTAAGCCCTGGTGATCCTTTTGTGGAGCTTACGTAATGTTAATACTAGGCCCTGATGGTGAATAAGGGAAAGAAAAAAAGGTTCTACAAAATTTCCATTCATTTTTAATGAAGAGACCTGAGCGAGTAATTAATATACTGAAAACGTGAGTCAAAAGGGAGACATATAGACAGAGAAAAGAAAGAGAAAGCGTATGTGAATGAAAGTGAAAGAAAGAATGACGAGAGAGAGAGAGAGAGAGAGAGAGATAGAGAGAGTGAGTCCATAAATTATGATCGTGTATCAGACATAGAGAAACAGATAAAGATTAATAAGCAAATACAGGGAAACAAGAGAGATTACAGAGAGAGAGAGAGAGAGAGAAAGAGAGAGAGAGAACTACAAATTGTCAGAGAAAGAGCACAGAGAATGAGAGAGGAGAAAGAAAGAAGGAGAAAGGGAAACAGAGAAGGAGAAAGAGGGAGAAAGAGAGGAGGAAGGAAAGAAAGAAAAGGACGTGAAAATTGACAGATAATGAACTAAACGTTGTTAGTTTGAAAGGTGTCCTTTACTGAGAGAGTCAAAACATTATCTTTGTATTCCAGGTGCACATCACGTACTGGCATACCTTTCCTTTGTTCTTATCCTGCACTCCTGGACACGTCCTTATCGTGTGATGTTCATTGATTTGACCAATCCAGCCTTTTGTGTCCTTTCGTGAATGTTCAAACTTTCCAAGACTAGAACCTTTCTGATGCAGTTAGATCTAGCATGTTTTGAAATTTGATGATGGAGAACTTATTTTTTGTAATATTTGATATTAATGATATATACTTGATGAATCAGACTCAAAATAAAATTATGAAGGTGTGAGGTCTGCATATTTCTGCCAAACCAGTGACAAACTTAATTTCTTTAAATTTTATGATCTGCCCATCTGTCGAAAGTAAGTTCTAACAAGGGAAATAATGGAAAGTCTTAAGCCGTCAATGTGATTAAAGAGTTCCCGACCTTAACTTGATCTGACAAGTCTGATCATGTTTGTCTTATTTCTTTCACACGGGGCAGCCAAATCTTCCATACCAGCCAGGACTGTATCATCGTCACAGTGCAGGGTCCGGACAGACGAGAAACTATCTACTGACGTCATTTACTGATCAGCCGCCTGTTTATCCATTATCTGATAAAGTTTATCGCTTCACGTCAAGTTTTGCCGTATTTCATGAAATAGTCGGTTGCATTCCACTGTAGGAAGCAATGGAATTAAATCTTGAGTATGCCTATTGCTACCTTCTTTTTAATACTTGATTTAATCTTGTTGCGTTGTGCCTTCCCCACCCCCACCCCCACCCCACCCCACCCCACCCCCACCCCCACCCCCCTTCTCCAAATTATCAAGCATTTCTATCAACTACAGAGTTTAGTTCCATATTTTTTTCCCATTGAAAATCAAGCTTACGATTGTTTGACATTTGTTTTTGTTTTGTTGCGTATATTTTTGTGGTTGTGTTTTGTTTCAAGAAAAAAAAGAAAAAAGAAAGACAGCATTTTTAAGCCTGCAGGCAAAGGGTTGAACAATAAAATCGCTTATTTACTGAATGACCAAAAGACTGGATATAGGAAATATAGTCTTTATTGTGTTCTTGCTATGAAAATATAGCTTCGTGATAAAAAATAAAATATATGAAAATGCGATTCATATTCCAGTGCTTTACGTACAAAAAGCCAGCAACAGATATTATGTAGAAAAGTATATCTGTTCAAGGTACAAAAACACCTTTCAAACTTGACACAGAATGGTTAGTATTAATTGCGTACACTTTTGATAGGTGGAAGTTTGTCTCTTTTCCGGCTCGTTCTCTGGCCATCTTCACTTTCATCCTCTCGTTCGGAGCCGCTGCGCTCAAATGCTTGTTTCTGGAGAAGAAAAAATGCCAGGAATTTTTGCTTAATCGGTGAGTAGTTTTACCTTCTACCTGCTCAAACATATATTGTGCATGCATTATGATGGAAGAAACGGTCAATTCTAAAACATTATTGTCACTGAGGGCCAGCTATGATATTGATCTATTTTATGTGAGAAAATATTGAACCATTGTGTCATACAGTTATGTACAGTAGACGAGGTATTTCCACTCACATGATCAGTATTGATACTTTTTAAGAAATATAATCGGTGTCAGATATGAGTAGCTGTGAAATTACCACTTCAAATCTTGTGATATTTTCTTTCTTATTGTTGGTATCCCTTGTCCGCGATAGGCAAGAAAATTGATCCAATCGTCTCTTTGAACTAGATGGGCAACGTAAACAGAACAATATTATCAGAATATTATTCTAGTTTCCAGATTGCATGTCTGAGCAAAGTATTTAGTTAGTATATAGTGCATACAGTGCAGACACAAAATACTATTTTATTTATCCCCGATGCCGCGGGACACCGGTATTATTACGGAAGTTGTCAGAACATGGTTGTTTGTTGAATTTCTTTTTTCCGTTTTGACATTTTCTTTGACAGTAAATGATTAAATCCTGTGATTGTCCGGATCATGACACTGATCAAAGTTGAGACTGACCTTGGGTTGTTTCCTGGGTGGGGACTGACTGCGACCTCGGGATCGATCTTTGGCCTTACGCCAGGACTCGATCAGTTTCTGTCTGTGTCGGTAGTCTGCCTCCTGGGGAGGTGAGGGTTAAAACGATAATGGGTGATGATAGTAATAATAATGGTAATGGGGGACCTAATGGTAGTGATGATGATGACGATGATGATGATGTTGATGATGATGATGACGATGATGATGATATTAATGATATATCCTTGATGAATCAGACTCAAAATAAAAGCATTGCTTTCCGCCCACTCCTATTTCATTTTGTAGGGAATACTGTATATCTTTTTCAAGAGATTTCGACAACTGTGCATTTGGATTGTTGTTTTATTGTTCATGT
>JBCEWB010078879.1:0-12931 GCA_039654565.1 Peronia peronii | reverse complement strand
TCTATCTATCTATCTGTCTGTCTGTCTGTCTGTCTGTCTGTCTATCTATCTATCTATCTATCTATCTATCTATCTATTTATCTATCTATCCATCCATCTATCTATCTATCTGTGTCTTTTTTTCTGCCCATTTTCCCCTCCATATCTCTTCCCCTTTTTTCCCCGACTAGTGGATAAATGTGTTATGGATTGTTGTTGTCTTCTTCCAGATGACAGGTGTTCGTCAGTGACCGCTTCATTTATTTGAGATCAACTAGACTAATAATTACACAAGGTCGTCCATATTTCCGGTGGGATTTCCAGAAGAGATTTAGAGCATATCATAATCTGTTCAACAGTTTGCTTATAATGTGTTATAACGTGCGATGCGATCATGCGGTTCAACAGCTTGTTACGTCTTTACCTTTGCAATCCGGTTGTTATGTGTTGAAGTATCGGATGATAGAAGAAATATTAGGGATTTGGGACAGAAAACATTTTTCGTTCATTTTGCCCACTCACCAAATGTACATGTATCTGTGTTCAAGTGCTGGCAAAGACGCGTGAATTGTTATGCAAGTTTTACAATTGCCCAATAAGCTAATTTATGCATGGGGAGATTTGCTGATAATGTGCTCCATATGAGCTTCCTTTGTAACGTATTTTGTATCCAGAGTTGACGTCAATATTCCCAGGCCAAAAAAAATTCAATAAAAGATAATACTTAATAGGTGATGTTTTATATAATGTTTATTCCCGTATAAGGTACATTCAGAGATGTCTATGATATGTCCTCCTTTCAACCTCCTAAACTAAAAAGCATACAAGGCCACTACCTTGTCTGTTTGTTTGTCTGTTTATTGGTTGGTTGGTTTGATTATTTGTTTGTTTTGTTTATTTGTTTCTTTCTTTCTTTCTTTATTATTTATTTATTTATTTATTTATGTTGGGATTCAACAGCGCATCAACAGAACCACCGTAATTTGCGCTTAGCGCGATGGAAACAGTTTATAAGTTAAAAGATGTATTAAAAGATGAGTATAAATTGGATGATCATAGATTGTAAAAGGAAGTTACCAAAAAAAAAGGACATGTGGTAAATATGCAGTCTGACCTCTGGCTCGCAACATTTTCATAAAATTCATATTTGCACGTTAATGGTTTAGATTTCAAAATACAAGCTGACCTGGCACAAGAAACGAATGATAATTTCTGACCTTGAGCGGGCCTTTCAAGCGTCTCTGAAGTCCACGCAATCTAACAGTATGTATGTGACTGTTAGATGACAGTCGTAGGCCACACACTGGGGATATTTCTTTCCTGAAGAGGTAGCTGCCTATTTGCGCACAAATTCTTACCACTCTCCTAGAGTTAACTAATATGTAAATTGTCTTTCCCAGGGACAAAATGCTGGGTCCCGTAAAGATTCTGATTCATAGACTTCTGGTTCCGAGTCCCAAGATCTAAAATCAATACACCACTGGCAATACTTCTAAAACTAAAGCCTTGATTTTCAAAGCGTATGCACGCCCTTACTTATTGTGATGTCTGCATTAGTGGATGAGATGGCTCACAGGATCGTGATATTATTGTATCATGAAATAATTTAAGTAATAATCATTTCGGTCACAATCCACAAATAAGCCTCACCAAAAATCAATAGGCACGGTTATGAATTGGAAAATCACTGGTTGAAATATGAAAAATTAACTCCGTATGTACAGGATTTTTAATATTTTTCTTTTTAATCATTGTTTTTTCTTTAATGACAATTTATAGTCACATTTGATGAGAAATGGCCTATCTTTGGATCTTGAGGACAGGACTGGTTCTTTGAGTGTTGCTGTACGGGAGATAACTGTGACAAATTATATCGCCTTCCTTTTCAGCAGTTTTTTTTCCCCTTGTTTCTAAAATCAAACCTCCAAATTAACGAACATTTTCATAGTCGCGGGTATCCTCACTAGATCTGCTTCAAAAACGGAGACGACTATCACACCTCAGTGAAACATTGTCAAACTGAAGATTCATGTCTACTCTTTCCTTAACTGGGGGCAAAGGGATTAGACCTACTCTTCTATGACAGTATGAAAAGGGTCACGGATTCGAACGCTAGATTAGAGAATAGTTTGTTTGGGTTTTTTTTTTCTTTCTTTCTTTCTTTCTTTTTTAGTGATTCAAAGGTGCTCCGGCTTTTTGGTTATTGAAGTCCGACGTCTAGCCATCTCTGGTGCAGACAAATAGATTTCGGACGCGCCGTGGGTGCCTTGCGCACGTTAAAGAACCCTTGGCAGTTTAGAATCGGATAAGAAACGCTAATTTTCTATCCAAAATGAAGTGTTCTGCTCAAACTGGTTACACATTTAAAGCCGAGATAATCCTAGTTTTTGTTTCTTTGTTTGTTTGTTTGTTTATTTGTTTGTTTGTTTTTTAAATCAGCTATAGTATACACTTTTTTTCCAGAAAAGTGCCATCTTGTTATCCGGGATTTGTTGCGGAAGTGAGCCTATCTGTGCGTACACAGCTTACAGACAACTTCCTCCTCGGGGGCTTGTGTTATGTAAGTAGGTTCTCTGCTCCCACCTGCAGGCTGCCGAGGTAAACACCTCGGAGGAGGTTGAAAGGCGTATATAGACCCTAACCGCACCTGCAGGCCGTGAAAGCCCGCCATCGGTGCGATGTCTCCCATGGAATGCCATCCCCGACGTTCTAGGTGACATCTCCTCTCTCTCTCTCTCTCTCTCTCTCTCTCTCTCTCTCTCTCTTTCTCTCTCTCTCCTTACTCTTGTCTTCTGTTCATTTCTCTTTCCTCTCTTGTTCTTGGCGTGTAAACGTATTTCACCGTGTTTGGCACTATATAGCCGTAATCGTGCTGATGTGTCGTTGAACCCCAACATAAACAGACAAACAAACACGGGTAACTGATGAGACCGATCTGTGCAGAAAGGTAAAGGGCACAGAAAACAAATGTTTAGATGGGACGCTGCTGCTTTACTGGCCCCGTCTTTCCCAGCCTATCTCTGCTGTTCACTTACCATCCTTCTTTTTGGCGTCACCCAGTTTGGCATCGTTGTGGAGCAGCGCTTTGCTGACGAAAAAGCATCATTTTCTTGCTACACTCCAATCATCTGAACGGTGACTAGCCTTGCACCATTCTCACTGACTCAATGTCGGACGCAAGGAGTTTTGGAGATCATAACTCTACTTTCAGAAATACCCCGGACGGCCTCCTCTGGAGCTTTTTGTAGCTTTTATTATTATTATTATTATTTATTATTATTATCATTATCATTATTATTATAATTGTTATTAGGGCTTTAAACTCTCCGTTACCATGAGACAATCACTGCATATTTCTCATAATGCTCCTTCAATAGGCCCCTATATGCTTTGAGGTTTCATGTTGCTGTTGTATCATCCAGTTAGTTTTTATTTTTTATTTTTTATATATTTGTTTATTTGTTTGCTGGTTGTGGTGGTGGTAGTGATTTTTTTTTTATTTCTTTGGTAATTCTTCCTCAAATTCATTGTTGTTGGTGATGTTGCTGCTGTTGTTATTTCTTTTATTACCGTTTTTGTTATGGTTATTGTTAGTAGCGATGCTAGTCGTAATATTACTAAAACCGCTTTCGTATGGCTCTTTTTTGCTAACACAAGATTGAAACAGTCTGTAGTCTGTATTGGTGCCGTAGCAGTGGCAATTACTTGGCTGTTTTCTCCTGTTCTTTCCGTAATATTCCCGGTTGAGATTACCGATCCCTGATGAGCATAGCTTGCTGCCGTCCCTGCTGGTAAAGAGCAGTGTAGCCATGTTGGCCCAGCACCTATGTTTAATGTAGTATCATGGTTTTCAATAAGCTGTCGAGAGAAAACAAAATCTTAAAGGGCAAAATTAATTGAACGAATGAAAATTCCTTGAACATCTATAATGAGATCAAAGAGTATTTCTTTAATACAGCTTTGCAAATTTTTGACAAACATCAATGCTTTAAACCTCTCACTTGATATGAAATAGACAGAAATAGTTCACTGTGGACTGATAACAGATGTACAGGGATGAGGGGGGAGGAGGGGGAGGGTGGGGAAGAGAGAGAGAGAGAGAGAAAGAGATCTGGTATTTTACTTTTTTTTTTTTTTGTGTTGCTTCTAATAGAAACACGACAGAGATGTATTTATGAGTTTGACTGTCATGTTAGTAAAAGAGAGTTTATGAATATCACAGATTGGATGGTCTCGTAAATAAAAAGGAATAAGATATAAGAAATTGTCAAAAACGCTATTTTCAGTAATATTATGCAAGCTAGATTCCTTACATTTTTAATAACAATTTAGAACCTAGAAACTAATCATAAATGTTATATTTAAGTCCAAATCATCAGCAAATCTAAACTTCAACAGTCGGTAGAATTAGACATAATTTTATTGACACTTAAATGTTGTGTGATCAGTAGTTTTGATTTTTCTGTGCAGGATTATATGCTCGTATCGTTTTCAGCTACTGGAAGAGAACTCACGATATTCGCGAGGATCATTTAAATAGATAATATACTCAAAGTGTGTGACAATCGTGCATGCGTCTATGTTTGTGATTTCGATGATTTAGGTTACCGTTATAACTCAAAGAAAACGTTTACTGTTTTGTCTTGTTTCTCGTTGTTTAGTTATTTGGTTTTACTTTATTCAGCCATTTCTTTTTTTTTCTTTTTTTTTTTTCTTTATTTCTTTTCCATTTTAAAAGATGATGCGAAATAACCTGACTATTCTCCTGTTAGAGGAGTAGTGCTAGTAACTGGTGCATGTTCAGCATTCTGACGACCCTAGTTTGAACGCTGACCAATTTTGTTTTCTCTCCGTCACGCTCAGTGAATAAATTTGTGAATGGATTGCTGCAAACGTAATTTTTCGAGACAATAAGGAAAATGGACTAAAAAAATTGATTATACCATAACTACAGGATTTAGATAAATTTCCCGTCCAAATGTTACCTCTGCAGGTTTCAAAAACTTCTCATAAGACATGGGGGCACAAACGAAAAGGAGTTTGAATCGATTTTGGTTAACATCACGCCACAGTGAGCCACTGTTTGAAAGTGACGTTATTTGACAGAGTAAGACAAACGTGAACCGTAGCAAACGCCATTTTACATTGACGATGCTTTTCGAATCATTTCATAGACACAAATCTCTGAAACTTCTTGTTGAAGGTGAGATAAATGAAGAAATTTGCTGTGGAGCTGACGACCTCAAAGAAGTTGACGACTGAATAAGACAGCAGGAACAAATTCTCGTATCTCTGTTGGAGAGAAAACCCAGGCACTAGACGTGTGATCAAGGAGATGATGACCTGTGGGGTGTTGCAAATGACGTATACAGTGGACACCAGAATAACCTGCTGGATCACCTTATGATCCATTAAAGTTGTCTTCGACTTTGTCTCTGATTTCTGGTTCAGATTAATCTGCCTCTCTCTGGCTAGTGCTGTTCGTTGTTCAGGTGTGTGGCTCATAGTCGTGCGAAATTTTACAGATGAATTCAGACGTGTGGTTATGACAATCAGGCTGAGGATCACTAAGAACTGGCCAGAGAAAACGAGCACTATTTTGTTCATGGTGTCATTGACGGCAGTGACAGAGTGCCATTCGTCCTTGAAGGAGAGAATCAGTCGTGTTGTATTAGCTGAGCTTAAAGTCGCCACTAGTCCAGCTGAAGCATAAATCGGGATATAACAAGCGATTTCAAAGGCGTATATCAAGAGAAGGGCCATAATGATTTTGTTTCTGGTAAAAACCCCTTTGAACTGAAACGGAAAAGCGACACAGCAACCTCTTTGCACGGCTATGAAAGTGGTTGTTACCACAGAGATATCGTAAAACATGCGATAGTATTGCCCAACTAGGTACGAGAGTTCGGTTGCTCGAATCCGAGGAATCAAATCATTCACATAGTGGCCAATTAATAACAAGCACGCCATTGATGCCATAAGCATTAGAGAACAGAAATCGGAGCAGGATAGGGCAAAAAAACAAAGAGTCACGCCATCGTGAAGACCAAGGTTGGCGAATGTCACTAGATTGATAACGTTGCAGGCAATACCCACAGCACTAATGTGCAAATTTATAATGACAATGCTTTGCGAAATGTGACTGGTAAGTTGTTCACTCAACATCTCGGGTGGCAGCGTAGTGAGGGTGGAAGTATTCATGACAAAGATCATAACTTTCCTGGGGAATACATGTGACCTCATCTTTTAGTAATAAATTTATTGACGTCCTTGATGCTAGATTTGTTTTCTTGAGAGTAAAATTTAACTGGGCGTCAACTGCTGTTTCAGTCAGTCATAGAGTCTGCAGGTCGAGATTCAGCAAGCTCTACAATTGTCCAGCAATAGAAAGGTATATTTTTATCCTGTCCTTTACTGTGGTACCATCTGATTCAAATGTACATTTTTTATCTTTTACTTTTGTATCGCCTGTATCAAACACATATTCCTATCTTATACTCTTCTTTTGTATCACCCGTGTCAGGTGCTCAGGGCTCCGTCTTCCAATGGAGATCAAGACAGTGCAAGATCACAATATACAACTATTTCACTCGTATGAGACCAAATCATAGGTTAAAGTAT
Organism: Peronia peronii; assembly: GCA_039654565.1. Lineage (NCBI taxonomy): Eukaryota > Metazoa > Mollusca > Gastropoda > Systellommatophora > Onchidiidae > Peronia > Peronia peronii. The sequence continues at coordinate 6,331 of JBCEWB010078879.1, read as the reverse complement.
AAAGGTAAATGAAAAGAGTAGGGAATATTAACTCTGAAAGTACCAGAGGAGACTATTACTGTGATGCTTGTTTTTCTATCATTAGGCCTATGTTCATTCGTATTTACGAAAGAACAGCTGAAGATCACAGAACATAATGTACTCATGTCCGTTATAGAAAGATCATTCTCAGGAAAATAATGAGATGGTCCACTTACTATCACTGTGGTGTTTGATGTGCATGTTCCCTTCTGTTTTTTTATCCTACTTGCTTGACAAATTCTAGAGTTAAGATCTTTCACTGATTTTTAAAACCTGAATTTTCAGATCTTGGCTGAAAAAGTGCGATATATCTTGTTTTTGTATCACTAGTAACTCACGTCCTTCGTGGGAGATTTTTTTAATTTAATATAGGTCAAACCGATACTGCCCTGCGACTCAAAGTATATGGCAAACGTGAGCACCTTGATGTTAGTATTTCCGATAATTAAATTGAACGTGTTTGTTGATTTGGATTCTATGCCAGCGGAAGCGGAAGAACAATAACATAATGCTTTGTTCTGTCGAACGTACAATTCGGATCAAGCACCCTCAAGATTTTGGTATTCAATTATTAACGATTTTTTAGAATAACGTCAAACATAATTAGCGTTTTTTACACGTTCAGTCGAACCGGATCGGTTTCGGCTGCAGTCAGCCTGCATTCCGTCGTACGACTTAAGTCGTAAGTCAACTATTACACGCAACGATCAGACTACCGGCGAACTGAAGGCGCACAAGTTGAAATCCAGCTATATGTGCCCAGAGCCATGATGGATGATAAAGTGATGGATGACATCTTAGCAGCTTATATTATTTTGAAGAATAAGAGAAGAAAACGTCTTTTATGGTCGAAAGACTGGTTTATAAAGAAGAGTGTGTATCCACATACGAATCTGTTAGTAGAGATTAGGGCATTTCCTGAGGATTTCAGTAACTTTATAAAGATGGACCAAGAGACGTATGTACATCTGTTGTCTCTCGTCCCGCCCTTGACTGCAATAAAGAGTGATGCGAGCCACTGTAAGTCCCCATGAAAGGCTCACAGTAACTCTTCGTTACCTTGCCATGGGTAGGAAATTTTCAGATCTCAGATTCTCAGCATGAGTTTCCCAATCAGCACTTTCACTGATAATCCGCGAAACCTGTGCTGCAGTGGACGAGGTGCTGACCAAAGATTATTTGAAGGGAAGGTTTTTCCTCCAAACAAAAAATAGCAAATGTAATACAATTGACTAAAGAAAGCATACAGTTGTGCACGAACAGACAGGTCAGAATCTTTATCTTGGTTTGAATAGCATTTGTCTATTTCAATTGTTATTGTCTTTTTTTTTAGCATAAATAATCTTTTGTGCTGCTGCTGATGTTATCCATTCGCCTCATTCAATCTTTCTCTCTCTCTATCCTTTTTCACCCTCTCTCTTTCTCTCTCTCTCTCTCTCTCTCTCTCTCTCTCTCTCTCTCTTGTGAACACACACGCATACTTCTCTTTCCTTTTTTCCGCCAATCTCTTAACGCGATAATCCAAATTATGATAGGCATGAATTTCATATTAGAAAGAAAATGTTCACGGTTTTGGTTCACAGACTTGGTCAGTTCCAGCGCCTGACAGTTTTGACTGCTCCTGTTTTTCAGTTCTTTTCTAACGGAACTCTTGAGATTGTTAATTTTCTTGGATACGCTATCCCTATTTAATTGCGGATCAACCTTCTTACAAAATTCAAGAAGTCTGAGTCTTGAAAATTTATTGCTATAGTATTTTGATTTAATATTCCACATGTGCACAAGCACTCCATAGAGCGATAGACTTCGATGAACTGAAGAATTGATTTTTGGCACCATGACGCCATGATATAAACCGACTTTCAATTTAATAAATTAACTAAAAAGAACAGGCCTACAGTTCACTTTTAAAAGACAACACAGCACAAAACTTTACTGCATATGTCTATCAAGTGCCAAAAAATGACACGGGTGATCACTGTCTACACAATAATAAAACGCATTATGCATCATGCAATCAAGAAGAAAAAAAGATAATTATTTTATATTTTAAATACAGCAACAAAACAAGTCACTCGCGAGTCATTTCACTAATTTTGATACGCTGATCCTGATTTTGAAATTATTTTTGTGCTAGGATGTCATTTTCAACAAGTTTATGAAAGAGCATTTATTCACCGGTGGGTGAAAGGTCAAAGACATGTCGCCCGCCAGCACTTCCTCTTCTCGTCAGGCAGACCGGACCGGAAAATATCAGGCAGTGCCTGATTTTCGGGGCGTGTCCGGTTGACGGACGAGGGACTGACGGCGGACAGACAATTTCCTTAAAGGCCCCTTTAAACGTGCATTTGATTCATCGACAAAGTAACAGTTTAACCGACAGACGCTAGATCTGGGTCATCGTTGAACTGACAGTTTGTCGAAGAGAGAGGTTCCGTTTAGACGAACATTTTCTTTTTATCCTTAAAGTGTCAGTCCTTGGACTGTTGTAGTTAAGTCAAAACGACAACAAATGGCTGAAGCAAGTTAACTGGATAATTTGGCAGCATTTTTTGTTCTCAAATCCAAAAATAAATCTAGAAAGAGGACCGCCTGGGCTAAAGAATGGCTATTAAAAAGAAGTATCTACACACACACAAATATTCTAGAGGAATTACGAACCTATCCGACGGACTTTTATAACTTTTTACGAATGGATGAGTCGACATACCTCTATATTCTGCAATTGATCAGACCCATGATTGAAAGACAATCAACAGTAATGAGAGACGCAATCTCCACATAAAAGACTGGCCGTGACACTTGGTTTTCTTGCTTCAGGAGCAACCTATCAAGATCTCAAATTCACATCTTGTATTTCTGCACCATCGCTCAGTCGAATTATTCCACAGACATGCTCAGCTATTTATGGTGCTCTTGTTGCTGATTATATGAAACTGAGTATGTGATTCAGTACAGCATATTGTTATGTTTTGTACTATTTATTGTTGTTTACGTTATTAAAGATTTTGTAGGTTCTGCTATTAACCATTCAATTTTATGCCCTGGCCTACCTAGCGAATTGGAATGAATGATAATTATTATTCCACCGGGATATTTTTTGTAGAAATAGCAAAACCGGCAAAAAAATAAATAAACAGTACTATCTAGATAGAACAATGGTGTAGGCCTCAACTGACTTCAACAACGTGGGACATGATACATTGTGTCACCTCGGCGGTACACGGGTATGCCTCCACTTTCAAAAATGAAGGAGCGGACCGAATGGTGAAAAAAAATAATAACTTGGTAATTCGGCATTAAATTGCGTTCCCCCCGAGATTTTTACTGATTTTGGGTCGCTGATCACGAAAATCTTTTTATTTTATTTTATTATTATTATTATTTTTTTTTTTTGATTTGGCCAATATTTAGGAAATTTTTGGAATGCATTTTTAACTCCGCCTGGGGCAACATCAAAGAAGCCGCTACCTCGTCGTCCTGCCTTCTGTTCGCCGGCGGGAAAATATCTGGTGCCTGGACTGAGAACCCTTCGATATCGAGAGGATTGTTCGTTTCCACGCCCAGGTTTACCGGGAAGTTGACAGGATCCCCGCCATTCTTTCGATATCCTACAGTTTGTCCATGAATCAACTGCACGTTTAAAGGCCCCTTAATACACGTTCCGGTCGGACTGACGGTCAGCTGATGTTCAACTGAAGCCCAAGACCGGTCCGGTTCGACTGAACATGTAATACCCCTTTTTAGGTTCAAGCATGGGCAAGCCCTTGGGAAGAGTTCACTGTTCATTTTCATACGTAAACGGAGGGTTTAAAGAGCTATCTGGTGAGACCTATAACCCCATTCTCGCAAAACAAAAATCATCATTCCCATCAATGAAATTGCCAGTTGAAACACAGTAAGGAACATATCAAAAGGCATTAGGGTATGTGCAAACACAGTGTATAATTTCTCTGATCCAGTCAGTCTCGGCTTCTCTTAGTTAACCAATGACGTCACTCACCTCTTCCCAACTAAACTTCATTCTGTTACATTACACGTTTTGATTTGTTTGGGACAGGTGCGCAGATCTCAGACCAGTTCGGACAGTCTGACAACCGACTAACCACCTCATTCACATTATTAAGGCCCGGACGCCGACGGAGGCTGACAGATACGACGGAATTTTTCCGCCCGGGTCGTGAGAGCAACAGTTACTCACCCGTTCACATTAAACCCGGACACCGATGGACGGAGACCGATAAAATTTTGTCGCCAAGGCATGACTGTCGAAATCGTCTGTCTGGCCAAGGGAAGTAATTGAAATATTGATATTTCTAACCAAGTTATCCTCCTCCACCGCTTCATTTAAAATTAGATAAAATTTCGAAGTAATGAATGGATATTTCTTCCTTGCATTTTACTAGCTACGGAACATATTCCCCTATTTTGCACTGTGCACAAATATAAAGGATATCCTCACCTACCAAATCAATGACTGGGACATTGGCATTTGAAATAAACTTTGCGGTTCCAATAAAGTGTGCAACTAAAAAAATCAAATAAATAAAAATAAAATGAAATAAACTAAATTAAAACAATGAATCCTATAGTACTGAGGTGCTAGCATTTGATACTAAGTTTGAGACCTCTTTATAAAATTGAATTTAAAACCCATAGCCTTTTTCATATTTTATGAGACCGTACTAACCGAACGTTCTGTAATCAAAGGTGGACGTGAACTGCTGGAATGTTAAGTCCGGTTCTGATACAGTTAATTCTAACATCCACCAAGACATACGCATCTATAAGAATTCACAAATGCCTGGATAGGCTGAGATGATGACAAACTAGGATTTTGGGAAAGTATACTTTATATACAGTAGCAAATATAACTGGAGATTATGAATCGATTTTCTTCCCCCTTCATCAAAACCTCAGTTCAGCTGCTACTGTATTATTATTGCCGTCTCTCATTTCGTGCCTGTAATCTTTCACACTCACGACTTGGCTCGGCATTTACGGTGGAAGGTATGTCACACTGCAAGCATTCGATCATTGTCATTGGTCCTACACCATATTTTTTGATAACCATCCTCTCTCTAAAGATGTTAAGAAACATAATTGTTAATCATCAAGAACAAGTGAGCAGTTTTACATTTGAAGTTATAGGATAGTGCGGTTGAAAAATTTTCACCTGGAACATTCTCTGCTTATTAGCGCCCCCTCCCCTCCCCTCCTCCTCCCCCTCCCTATGATGTCACCCTAATATTATGTGACACTAAGTGGCAGATTGTTAATAACCATATCTGATAATAAAATATCACGAGGTTAGAGGTGATAGAGCATGAGAACAATTTTATAGTAAACATCTCCTTTGGAATAGTAATAACGACTTTTTGGCTTGTCTATGACGACGCGATGTTTGCGCTTATCAATTATTTCTGCTCCAAATTTTAAGAGATGATTTTCAGCTGAAGAAAATTTGCTATCCTGGTAGAGTCACCCAAGAATTCGAATTAATTATTTTTCATTTAAAGAGAAACACAATATTGCTACCCTATGTATAATTGGATAATATTAGCCAGAGCTGGCTGATTTTATATATTAAATTATTAGAAAGTCCGATACAAGTTTCGAACTCCACAGTGTCATTAGCGATATGCACGGGTTCACCCCTTGTCAGGAATGTGATTTTGACAGAATAAGGAAAGAAAAAGGTGGATTCAGAAAATTTAATACATGCTTTGTTGCTATCGAATGGAAACACATTATACAAAGATGACAACTCATGAACATCAATTGATTATGAGGCAAAACAAAAGACGAAACAGCCTAACCAACACCAACCCCTATTTTCATTCGCATGGTGTGTGTTTGTTTGAATTTTTATGATTTATTTTCGGGCTGATGCAGGTAAACTTTTGTAAACATATACGTCCCATATTTTTTCAAACTCTTCTCCAAGAAGAGTCTTCCGTCACCATTACAAACAAGAATCAGAGGATTGTCATGCATTCACGTTCCTGATGATGATCTTCAATTGAATAGCATTTACTATTTATTTGTTGTGTTTTATCTAATTTTGTGCGACAGAAATCTCATAAGCAATGTTCATACCAGCATCAAATCGAAAATTGGATTGGCAAGATTTTACTCTGATATTGGTAAGACAGCCCGAGACACAGCAATCGACTTCATAAAAGATCTCTAGTCTGGAGGGTCAATGCGTCACGTTGGGTCTTCGCGTCACTTATGTCCGCATCATGTCAGACTGCACCAATTTGCACCAAAATTGGCTGATTTCAATAGCTCTGTGGTCAGAAGAAAT